>JAJMDL010000006.1:147712-254134 GCA_030573575.1 Hanseniaspora sp. CRUB 1602 | reverse complement strand
CCGTTTTAGTCATACATTTTATCGATATTTTTTTTTTTTTAAATAAAACCATAAATCTATTTTATTTAAATATACATAATATATATTTAAATACGAAGCTTGGACAAGAAATATTGAGTATTTAACTATTAATATTATTTTTAAAAAGAAATAACAATTCTCTTTAAAGTTAATCTCAAACTTGTTATTTATTTTTTTAAAAAGAAAAATGAAGGTGTAAAAAAAAGAAAACACCCAAAATAGTAAAGTTTATCTTGATGTTGTATATCTAAGACCTAAATTAGCACCATATAATTTTTTCTAATTTTTTTTTAAATTTTTTTTCAAAATAAAAGCGTGTGAGTAATTAGTGGGCTTATTCATAATTGTCGCACGTAGTTCAATTAATAATATCTCCGGAATCAGCCATACAAATTGACAAATCTTTTTACTGTTAAATTTTTTAATAAATCCTATATATGCTTTCTTTTGAGAGAAAAAAAAAATTAAGTGTATATCATCTGATAATCTTTGTCAATTCATCTTCGGATCACAAAACATTTGTCGGTAATAAAAAATAATAATTTCGATGTTATTTTTTTTTAGACAAAGCGTATAGTGGAACTTTGACAAAAAAAATATTTATATTAAAAAAAGTGAATACATAAGTCCGATCATTCTTTATCACGTGAAATTAATTGATTTTGTTAGAATGATCAGTTATTAAATAGTTTTGAATATATATACAAACGAGAGAGATATTAAAGTGGCTAAGAAAAAACAATTATAATATGGTTTAAAAACAATCAACAACTATTTCTAGTAACGTATTATCTTTTATTTGATGAAAAAGGGTTGCCATTTTTCTTTTCTTCTTCTTTTAATTATTAAAATATTATGAATAACGTTTATTTATAAATATATATATTTTGTTTTCTTACTAGTAAAATGCTTTCCATTTCTTTTTAACTTTTAAAGAAAGCTCAGATGTTGGAATATTAATACTTTTTATTAATAAAAAATTGTTGTTAAAGAGAATTTTAAATATAAATAATTTGTTTTTAACAAAAAAAAAATTAACGACATTATATATATTTTATTGTATTTTTTTATCTGGGTCAGAAGTATAATTAGCGAGCTTCATTAAAATAAAAATATTCCTATTGTAATTTTCCGAAAAAGCCGATCGCAAAAAAAATAAAATAAAAAATCATTTGCAAATATATTTTTATTTATCAAAAATTGTTGCAAAATAAGGTTTATATATAATGAAGAAAAACATTGTTACATTTACTATTTTAAATTAACTTTTTTTTTTAAAAAAATATATATATAACCAAAATATACATATATATTATAAAATGGTTGCCTCCTCTATAACACACACATCTACTAATATCAAGGAAGATTCAAATAATAACACTGAAACTTATCAAGCATTCACAAACACTCAAGGTGTTCACAATATTGCCATTGGTAATAATGAATACAAACATAAAAAGCCAGTCTTTGCTACTAAAGAAGAAGAAAGAGAGCACCAATTAATCCATATGGCTGCTGCTTGTAGATACATTGCTAAAATCAATGCTATCGAAGGTTCTGCAGGACATATGACTATAAAAGATCCTGTAGATCCAACTACAATTTGGATCACTCCAATAGGTGTACACTGGTCTCAAATGAAAAAGTCAGATATGATTCATATCAGAGAAGATGAACATGAGATTTTACCTGATGGCAACACTGAGCATAGCGCCAATATTGCTGGTTTGACCATACATACTGCTTTACATAGTTGTAGAAAAAATGTTAATGCTGCTATACATTTCCACTCTATTTATGGTAAAGCTTGGTCTACATTTGGGTTACCTTTGGATATGATTAATCAAGATGTTTGTATTTTTTACAAATGTCATACTGTTTATGAAAACTTTGGTGGTATTGTTTTGGAAAAGGAAGAAGGTGAAAGATTAGCCAAAAAATTGGGTAATGATAACAAAGCTATCATTTTACAAAACCATGGTTTGTTAACTGTTGGTGAAACTATTGATGAAGCTATTTATTTATTTGGTTTAATGGAAAGATCATGCAAAATTCAATTATTAGTTGAACAAACTAGTTTACCAAAAAAGATTATTAGTGATGAAGAAGCTCATTACACTTACTACAATACTTCTGATCCAGAAACTTTGTATGCTGAATTTCAATTAGAATATGATGTTTTAGAAAAAGAAGATGACTCTTTTAAACATTAGTACCATATTTATTATTAATATTATTTTTTTACTTATTTATTCATACATATATATATATATATATTAAACCCTCTCATGTATATATTCTTTTGATAAAAATAAATAAATTGCCTTTGTAATTTTATTTCACGTGATTAAAAGCCATTTCTGTTTTTTCTTTTCCTTTTTTTTTAAATTTGTTTTATGTTATTTTTTTTTTTTGTTTGTTTAATTTGATACCATTATTAGTTGCAAATAGCACTTTTGTGTTAAGCATAAACCAATTATGTACTGATTATCTTTTTTTTTTTTTCAAATGATTGATTATAAAAGCTTTTTTGAAAATCTTAGTTTTGTAAGCAATAACAATGATTCAGAAATGTATATTCTAGACAATTTTATAACTCCTGAAATTATAAGGGCTTATAACATTACACCATCATTCAATCTAGAATTTAAAAAATATAAACATAAGAAGAATTTAAGTTTAGTACTTCGATGTAAAAATAATTCATCATGTTTATTTCTAGTAGAATTAACTTGCTTTAATAATCGATGGACACTTGCTTCAGATACCTTTAATATGAACTTTTGTTGCCAATGCACAGAAAGAAAAATAAATTTATCTAATACAACAAGAAGGTCAAAAAGAATAAACATATTTTACCAAAAAACATATAACCTACACGATATGATTAAAGAAGTTGATTTTTCCTATTTTCAATTAATAACAGAAGATATTTTAATAGAACTTTTTAAATCCAAAAAAATTAGAATTCCATGTTTAAATGTAATTTCTCAAAGCAACGGAGTATGATTTATTAACAAACTTTATATTGTATATAGTTGTGACAATTGCGATTTGAAGATATCAATTAAAGGAATCAGTATCCATGATTCTTGGAGATGACATGAATCATCAGATTTGAAAAACTATGATTGTAGATGTGTTCAAATACTTGATACTGACCTACATGCAACGCCAACAGCCGGTTTGAAATTGAAAGATGAAATATGTAGTGAAACTACAGAGCCTTTATTTAAAAAACAATGCAAAGATGACACACGTGCGTCTCTAGAAGTTTTACAAAAGAACACAACAGTATCTAGCAATAATAAATTTGTTGATTTGACATCTGTTTTCACTAATGCAAAAATAACATTTAATTTTAAGGAAATGTATTCCACTAGTGATGCTAAAAAAAAATTGATTTCTTATTTTGCTAACCTTTCTCTTGACATAAGCTGTTTTTCACTTGCTTTTATTAGAAACAATAACCATAAATTTAGTACAATTTACTTTTATTGTTTTGGGAAAAAAGTTCATAAGTGTAAAAAAAATTGTATTTTTAAAGCAGTACTAAAACGTGTAGATGAAACTTTTACCTTTGCTTGTGATTTAAAAACTTCAGATACAAATTTTCAATGCAAATGTATTCCTGTTATGAACAATTTTAAGTTTAACTTAAATGACAGTATTAATTCAGAGAATGTATCAAATTTAAAACAGGATGAAGCAAAAATGCTTTCGAAAAAAGATTTCTTTGTGGAAGATTTATTTAAATGTTTTGAAATTGTTTTAAATCCATCAAAGCGTAGTTGTAGTAAAATATTAAATTATAGCAAAGACATTTTAAGGAAAGTTTTTTTAGATAAAAATTTTAACTTAACTTGCAAATTTTCATATTTATCACCATCTTTCAACTTTTTTATCAAGTGCAGTTCTTTAAACAAATCTTGTAGATTAAAATGTCCTTTTAAAGTAACATTCAGAAGAGATCTAGAGACGGGAATTTTTGCATATTGCTCAAATCCACAGCTTACTTGTTTAAATTGTACTTGTAAAGACAATTTAAATAAAAACGGACTGAAAGCTATTTTTAAAATTGATTTTGAATATATTAAAAATGAGTTTTTAAGTGACTCTAAAGACTTAAATTCAAACGAACTATTACTCAATAATTATAATAAACTTATTAGTAACAATAAATTTTTACAACAACTGGAAAATGTTTTCAAAAAAAAATGAAAAAGAAGAAGTAAATGAACTAGAAGAATGTGTATCACAAGAAATTGAACATGACTACTATGATTTTTTTAGTAAATTTGAATTTAAAATGTCTGATTCTGGGCCTACAATGGAAAATCTCAGATCTTTTTTATATCCTCAGCTTATTGCAAACAATATTATAAGAGATTTTAAAATAAATATTATTCCTATGAAACTAAACTGTAGAGTAGTATTTATTGGTTGTAAATGTCAATTAAAAATAAAATATGCCAAAACTGATACTAGCAGAAGTTTTTATAAATTAGATAAATCATATAAGAACTGTTTTATTTGCAAATGTATAGAAGGGAAATGGTTTGAAAGACTAAAATCAGCTTCATACATCCAATATTATTTAGAAAAGAAGGGTACTTTGCAGGAAACTGATAACAGTACTATGGAATTTGATTATATTGATCTTTTAACGAGGGAAAAAAACCTTTTGAATCTAATGAAATTAAACCTATAATCACAATGCATGATCCAAATTATTGTGAATGGTGTTTAGATCTACAATTAATGGAGAAATCAATAAATGAAATGTTAAATAATAAAATTGCTTGTTCTGTATCACTAGTTGAAGAGAAATTATAATTTAATATATAAGTTGTTATTAAGATAAAAAAAACTTGTAAAAAAAAAAAAATTTTTTTTGACATGTATATAATCAGTTATTTTAAACTACTGATATAGTATACATTTTTTTCTAACTTGAAAACCTTACAAATTATATTCAAAACGGATGAATTTTTTTTATAAGGCCAAAAAAAAAATATTTATATATTTGCCTTCCCTTATGAACAACAGGGTTTTTTCTGTCAAAAAAAAAAATCATAAAGAAAATTACAAAACAGATTCACAATTTAAAGTATTTGGAATTACATTAAGAAAAAAAAAATTGATATATTTAAATAAATATATATAAACCATTGCTAAAACCTTTTTCTACAACTTTAACTCTAATAATTATATAAAAAAATATCTAAGCATTTAGTTTTTTTTTTTCTTTTTCTTTTTTGTTAAATCGTCGGTCAGTTGTTAAAAAAAAAAAAAAAATAATAATAATAAAGGTTACATATTAAAGCACATTAATAAACATAACCAAAAGCTAACTACTTTTAACGTTATATCAAAGATGATTGATTATGAATCCACGATGGAAAAAATATCATTTACTGGTGTAAGAGATTTTTATAAAACCAGAGAACTAGTTAGCATAATTAGATCAAGAATGCCAAATGGCAATTCCAAAAACTTTTTTGGAAAAATTATGCTTCAGCCAAAGACTAAATATGCAGCAGGAATTTACTTGAGGTGCAAAGATCCTAAATATGCAGGTATGGCTAATGGTGAAAGATGTAATTTTAAAGTGTTTTATAGAAAATGTCCTGATGGTATATTCAGACTTAGAAAAGATAGTGAAAGAACCTCTTTTATCTGTACTTGTAATGATGATGGGGTTGTTAATAAAAAAGATGACTTTGATCAATACAAAGACGTTATTAATGAAGTCAATGAATTTGATAAAGATAGTCCAGGTATAGTTGCATTGCCCTTAATCAAAATACCTCAAATTAAAAATAGAGAAGTGAAAGCAGAAGTATTGACTAATGATTTTAATAACAACTCATTAAGTACTACTAACGGTAATAGGCACAGTTCTAGAGCTAGATCAAACTTGGGCACTTCTGCTACAACATATGATAATAAGCAGCTACCAGGACGTTCTATTAGATCACCAAGATTGCGGAGATATGTTGAAGTTGATAGTGATAATGAGGAGAGTGATGGTGACAGTAGCACTGATTCTTACTCTAATCACGTTGACAAGAAAAGAAAGACTGCATCTTCTGTAACTCCTATTAAGAGAAAAAATCAGCTACACAGAGATGGATCTGTTGCTGCAGATGGTAGTGTTGTGACATCAGGCACTCTCAATTCTAAAAGAAGTGAAGGGTTAGATTTTGGGCCAATATGTAAGCGAATATTTTTTAAAGCAGGTGCTGAAGCAAAATCTCAACAACTTAGAGAATCAGCAAATAAAGAATTTTTAAAGTTAGGTGTTGATAAGAGTTTTACTTTTAAAGTTGGTGTTGGAAGACTCAAGAATGATTTTACAGCAGATAATCTGTATTTAAGATGTCAAAGAAAATTTGGACATAATCCTGATTGTTCTTTTAAAGTGTGCTTCAAAAGAGATAAGAAAACTGATATTTGGGCAGTTACACCAGAAAGTTCTAATACAAGTTTTATATGTAAATGTGAAGATTTTGGAAATAATGCAAATGCAATTATAGACATTTTGTCAAGAAAGGCACCTAACTCAAATGATCATAAAAAAAGTAAAGAACTTGTTTTAGTTGAGAACAAAAAAGAGAGAAATGGTGCAAGTAGTCCAGAGCTTTTAAAACAGGAAACGCAATCACATAATGGCACCATTATAGCTACAATCAAAGCTAACCCGGAAAGGGCTTTATCTAATAAGAATACAAATAACAAGCAAGTTTCGACATCCCAAAATAAGCAATCTAAAACAAATTTACAAAATATAGGCACATTAGAAGCAGTCTGCAAAAAAATAAATATTGTAATAGAGAAGAAAGTAAAATTAAATAGAAAAGAAATTCATCCTATCTTTGAAAAGTATTTTGAACAGTACGGAATTAAAAGACATTTCAATTTGGTATTTATGTGCAACAGTAAATTAACTGATACTATCATTGTAAATTTTTTAAGTGATACAGAAGATGAAAATGAATATTCAAAATATTTTGGAAATGCATGTAAATTGTCTGCTTGTTTCCAAAGAGATTCTAAATCTTATAAAAAATTTAATTTTATTCCTTTAAGTGTTAAAACTAATTTTGACTGTTCATGCAAAACTTGTGTAAAACTTAAAATGCATTCTAATTCTACATTAAATAACAACACTGCAGATATTACTAGTAAAGAATTAAAAATAAGTGAAGCAAAAAAAGCATTAATTATGCCTATTGATTGTAATGATAGCCATAAGTCAGATCTACATATGCATGATGCAGCAACATGTAATAAATGCCGTCAATATAACCATGCAACAAAAGAAATCAATGTTTTAATGACTTTAAAACTAAAACCTGTATATAACATATTTGATTAGCTTCTTTTTTTTATTATTATTTATAGTAGTTATGCATATATAGTATAAGTCAATATGTGAAAACCAATTTAAAATCATTTTTTCAAAATGTGATGCCTTTAAAAAAAAAAAAAAAAAAACCCCTGTTACTAAATTTACTGTGTACATTTGTGTGTGAAGAATTTATATTTCCACTGTGTAATTTTTTTTTTTTTTAAAAAGAAATCTTCAAACTATTGTTTCTTACAACAAGGTAAAAGGAAAAAAAGTTATAAAATTTTTTTCAATATATTATATTTTGAAAAACAATAATTAGTTAATACAAATTTATAATAATAAATACATATATAAATAAATTAAAACCAAATATCTTGTTGTTTTAATATTTGAAAGGGAAAATAAAATGTTAGAAAAAGAATTACTCGAAGCTATTAAAATAGTTAAAGTTGCTAGTAAGCTAACTTCAAAAATACAATCTGAAATAACTTCTAATGAAATTTTGACAAAGAAAGACGCATCTCCTGTTACAATTTCAGATTTAGCATCACAATATTTAATTTTGAATCATTTACACTCTCAATTTCCAAATGATGCTTTTATTGCAGAAGAAGATACTTCTGAAGAAACTATTAAATTTTTAGAAGATGTTTTAAATTTAGTCAACCAATACAGTGAAAATGCTACAACTATTGACCATTTGTCTGAAATAATTAATTTAGGTGGTAGCAAAGGAGCTGTTAATGGAATAAATAAAAGACATTGGGTTTTAGATCCTATTGATGGTACTAAAGGTTTTATTAGAGGTGATCAATTTGCTATTTGTTTATCTTTATTAAACGAAAAAGGTGAGGTGATTTTAGGTGTTTTAGGTTGTCCTAACTTATCTTTAAACAAATACTATAATCCTGAATTACATGGTAAGCATAAATTTGACTATGCTCAATTGGATTCTGAATGTGGAACTGATGGGTATATTTTTTACTCAAAAGCTGAAGAAGACTTTGTATCTTTTGGCCCATCTATCAAGTTCACTTTCACAAATGATCAAATTAACAATCAATTTGCAAATTCTGTAAAAGCTTCTGATAATAAAATAGATTCATCCAAATTAATCACTTTGGAAGGTTTTGAAAAAAGTCATTCATCTCATGATTTACAAGATTTGATAAAACAAAAATTTAATATCAACAATGCCTTGCATTTGGATTCTCAAGTCAAATATTGTTTATTAGCTTTGAACTTAGGTAATTTATACTTGAGATTACCAACTTCATTAACATTTAGAGAAAAGATATGGGATCATGCTGCTGGTAATAGCTTGTTGAAATCTTTAAATTATAATCATACTGACTCTTTAGATGATTTAGATGTTGATTTCTATACTGGAGGTAGATTTTTCTTGACAAAAGGTGTTATTGCTTCTAATCTAAGTAAAGAAGTGCATGCTCAAATTGTTGCCTATTCTAAAGACTTGATTTTAGAAAAGTTTGCTTAAATAAAAAAATAAAAAAAATTAAATATTGATTAATTGATTAACATGATATTTTAAATATCTCTAATATATAAAATTTTAAAAAATAAAATTATTTAAAAGATAGTCGTTTCACAGCATCATTTTTATTATCATCAGAATCGTTCCTTTCATTTTCATCATCAGACAAGAATGGATTTTTGATAACTTTGTTTCTAATAAACACTTCACTATCTTCATCAACCTCTCTTCTTAATTTTCTATTCTTATATGTGATATCTTTTCTAGCAGAGTCATTATGGAGAAGTCTTGATTGTTCAAATGTTATTATCTTATCTTTTGGTGTTTTGCATAATGATTTATTCGTTTTTGACTGCATGTCATCCTCTGGATCACTGTCAAACTGTAGTTTCACCACAGGTGTTGTGGGATTGAATATATTTGGAGTGGAGAACATATCACTTAACAGTCTTTCTCTAATATCCTCACCATTATTTTGAGGAGTTTGATATATTTTTTTGGCATTAGTAGTGCTTATTGTTTTAGGTCTAGGTGTTTGCAAAAATGTTTTCTTTTTAATAGTTTGTTGTTGCTGACTTACTTGCTTTACAGTATTTGGTTTAAATCTTGAAACAGTTTGTGGGGTTATCAGTCCAGCATTATTTGCAGTTCCAACTAATGTACCAGATGAAAAATTCTTTGATGAATGGGCTGATTGTGATCTTGAGTTGTTATTGAGTTTTTGATACTTGTTACCTTTAATTGGTGTTGAAGGAGGGATATTGTTATTCATTTTATTAAATTCTCTTTTGTTAAAAAAAATAAAGTTAATGTTATATTAGTTTAATATGTGCAACGTTTTTTTTTCTTCTTTTTTTTATTATGAACTATTTTATATGATTGAAGGAATCAAAAGAAAATTACAATACTTTTAAAATCAAGAAATATTGTTTTCTTGGTTTGTTTAGAAACTTTTTATATTTTATTTTTTAGTTATAATCAATTTCACTGGTTTCTTTTCTTTTTTATTTCGTTCTTTTAAATCAAAATATTAAAATTTAAAAAAAGAAAAAAACACTAATATTAAGTTTATAAAGGATTTATTAAAATATATCGATTTTGATAAACTTTTTTTTTTTTTTTTACCCGCAAATTATGTCGATTTTTTAGGTATTTTAATTTTTTTTTATTTTTTTTTAATTAAGCACAAATTTACATTTCCTAATTAGGAAGTGTGATTAGCTGGAGGTATCATAGTAAGATTTAGGTTTTTTCAAAAAAAAAAAAAAAATCTCAGAGTTCAGCATTATTATTTTTTTTTAAATAAAACTAAGCAACCATGTTATCACGTGATATCTACCTTCTTAAGAAATAAATAGTTAACCAACAAAGGATCAAGAAAACTACAAGACTAGTGTAAAATCTGATTTTGTCTTTCAAAACAAGTTTATTAACTTTGTTTATAGTGTCAGTGCTAACACCTAGTGTTTTCAAAGTAGAAGTCATTCTTGTTTGTACTTTGCTCAATATTTGGTTTTGCTCCATTATATCATCTAAGGTGTTTGTTCCCATTTCTAAAATCTGATCTAGTCTTTTATTAGTCTTGTTTAAGATGGATCTTTCATCATTATAATAATTTGCTCCAAAAATATTATTATTTCCTGTTGTAGCACTTTCAAATGGATTTCTATGCATTTTATCATCATTCATATTAGAACTTAAAGGATTTTCAGAAACATTTGATGTTCTTGCACCTCTGTTTTGTAAAGTAGAACTGTTTCCGCTATCAACACCATTGTAACTAGAAGCAAAAAGGTTATTTTTCTTCAAATCTTCAAATTGAGTTTTCAAACCTTTAACTTTTATATCAAATTCTGTATATTCATTTTCAAGAACATCTAATCTAGACTTGATTTTCAATATTTCAGCATCATCTTCTTCATCACCATCTTCTTTGCTTTGTTTAATTACATTTTCATATTGTTGTTTATATTTTTGAAGAGTTTTTTTTAAAGATATTAAAGTAGTTTGTATACTTCCTTGTGTTGATATTATACTGTTTAAATTACTACTTAGTTCATGTTCATTCCTAAGAAATGTTTCAAATTTGATTATATCTTTTAAAAGCAATTGTTTTTGCTTGTTAGCATGATTGTATAAGGCATTCATCTATTTTCTTGTATTGTTTTATTTAGTAAACTGGTTGTTATCTGTTAATTATATATATATATGATATTATAGATAATCAATTATAGGGTTCAACTTTTTGTTAAAATTTTGATCTAATTTTTTTTTTCTTTTAAAATTAAACAAACTCCAACATTACAAGAAAAAAAAAAAAACATTCCCTTATGAAAACAAAACACACACACAGATATTTATAAACTCCGAATACCGTTTTATTTTCTAAAAAAAGCACCTAAAGTAGATATAAAGTTTATAATCTTTTATTTATTTTTTTTTGTATCTACAGATAAATAGTTTTTTATAATATATTTAAATAATGATAGTACCATAATTTTTAGTTGCTATAACATTTGAGTCCATAGGTAATTTTATATCAGTTTGTTGAATAGTATTATATCTCTTTCCTTGTAATAATCCAGGTAACTTTCCGTTTTTGTTGTTACCCCATAAGGAAATAGTTTTAAAGTTATCACTCTCTGATTTTAATATAGCAAATCTTTTATCTTGGCAACCTCCAATTTTCTCTATGGTATCATATTTTAACTCAGTCAAGCCTACTAGTTTAGTTGCATCTGCTTGATTTATTTTAAATTGTGCATTACCCAATTCACCCATCATACCATTACCACAAGATAAAATAGACTGTTTATTGTTAGAGTCTGTAACTAAAAAGTAAGTGTTATCTTCTATACATTTAACATCAATGCATTTAACATTGTTTGGTAATCTTGGAGAAACAACTGGATAGCCTTTCATAGTACCAATTTTTTGTAAGTACAATTGGCCTACATTGTTGTCCCCAAATGCTAAAAATGAACCGTTTGAATCAATAAAATATGAATGATTCTTACCAGTTGAAAATTTGATAATATTTCTTTTCATAATACTTTTAGATTTATCAAAGAAGGAAGAAGTTAAAAGTTCAACTTCTAATGGTAGATCTTCTTTCATAAAAAGTTTTTCATCATAGCTTTCATTTTCAATATTTGATTGATCATCAGATGGATATTCTTCAATATCAGCCTTTTGGTGTTTAGCAAAATTGGCCAATTTAGAAGGTGGGTATTCCGGTAAACCGAATTGTCCTTTATTAAATTCTAAAGCATCATTTTGTTGTTGTTGTAAAGAAAGAGTATTAGCTGAATAAACTTTACCATCAAAAGTTTCACCAATAAAATGAATATTACCTACATCATATTTTTCAAAAACCATTGGTTTATTATCATCACCAGTCATCACTCTTTCATAAAAAGTATAAGAACTCCAAGGTTTTAACCAACGTTTTTTGGTTTTGAAAGTTCCAAATAAGGCCTCTTTTATAGGTAAAATTTCAATTTGATTTTTTTGATTTAACATGTAAAGTTTTTCATTAGATAGCTTGATATCTTTTAAGTAATGACCTTTTAAAATCATTTCTATATTTTTTAATTCAGAATTATATCTGAATAAATCACCTTTTTTGTTAATGATGTATAAATCTTTACTGTTGCAATCTTCAACTAAATTGATAATATCATTTTTCCCAAATTTATTAAGAAAGAGTGTATTGAAGTCACCATTATTCCAAGAAATAATAGGAGTGTTGTCTCCATTTAATATTTTATTCAATTTTTTAACTCTTTTGTTTAATTTTTCTTGTCTTTTAGCTATTCTTTTTTGCTGAGCTTCTCTAATATTATCATTCATTTCTTCAAATTTTTCTTGATTCATAAAATAATTGTATATATCATTACCACCCAAAACAAGAATTAATAGTACACCACTTAAAACCCATAATTTATAGTTCATTGATTTTTTTAATAATTGTTTTTTATATTCATTTGATTTGGAACGATCAGGTACAAATTTGGATGTAATAGATTCAGAATTATTACCTATGTATGTAGTATATTTATTCATAGTGTTTTTCTTTCTTTCTTCTAACTCTAATTCTGCTTGTTGTTGTTGTTTCAAAATTTTACTATTGATTTCCATTCTCTCTTGAAGTAACTCTTGATTAACTTGATTTATCATATCATTCATACTTTTTTCATACTTTTTAGATTCCTCATCTTGATTATATCTATCTCTAGCATAAAAACGATTAATGCTATAATTGTTACCACAATTTTGTTTTAAGAAACCATATGTAATGATTCTGTTTTTTGTAGTAACAGAAGATTTATTATAAAGTTTAGAAAATTGCATTTTTTTAAAAAACAAAAAAATTACTGTATTATAATTCACCTTTGGATATTATATATACTTATTTAGTAATATATTAAAAAAGTAAATTAATTATTTAAAAGAAGAAAATTGAAATTTTCATACTTTGTATAAAAAAAATTTTTTTTCTTTTGAATGCTTTTTTTTGATTTTTGAATAAAAGAAGAATCTTAATTTTTTAATTTAGTCACGTGTGTTGGTTTTACTTTTTCGGATATACTGTATACGTAAATAATTAAACTCTCATTAAATATTGAAATATTTACTCAAATGAAACAAAACAATTGAGAACATTAATATAAGTTTTAAAAAAAATCAAATCCAAAACAAAAGTAAAATGAAGCGAGTATTAGTGATAAACAAAAATATAACAAGAAATATATTGAATACTAAAAATAAAAATATATTTCAAGTGAGGTATATGACAGAAAATACAAATCCAACCACTTTATCAAAGCAAATTGATAAAAAATCAAGTTCCTATGTATCTAATATAATGAATGAGCAGTATATATATGAGCAATTGACTAGAAATAATATATTTAATAAAGATCAAATAAACAAGTTATTAAAAACTTTTGATAAAAGCATGAATTTGGTGGTTAAAGAACGAATCAGAAAAGAAAATTTAACAACAAGAGAAGAATTGATGAAAATTATTCAAATAAAAACAAATGATTTTAATAAAGCTGAGAATGAAATAATTATGGACCATTTAGAAAAAATTAAAAATTTTAAACAGGAATTGATTACAATAAATAGTGATTTAGAAAAACTACAAAAAAATTTTAATATGGAAATAAGAAAATGTAGTGGTTCTTTCAAATTAGATTTATCATTAGAAAAGGGAAGAATTAAAGAAATTAATGCTAACCAAGAATTAAAAATTAAAGATATTGATACAAAATTATCAGAAGAGATTAATAATATAAACACCAAGATTGAAGGTAATAAAACTCAATTAGTACAATGGATGTATACGATGGTATTTGCGGCACTAGGTATTGTTTTAGCATTCTTTAGATTACTAAATTAATGATAATAATTCCATTTATATAAAAAAAAAAAAAATTTTCTATATAAAATCATAATGTTACTTTATTATTAAAAATTAACTATATATTTAATACCTAAGTTGGATATACTTATTATTAATTTTTTTTTTTGATATTTGTTATATAAAAGCAATGTAAATTTAGATATATATATATATAAACTATTGCTATATTAGTTTTATAAAACTACAAATGTTTATTGCATTTTTATTGTTTTGTTTCTTTGTAATAATTCAACTTATAAATTGAATAATTCCTTCAAGATTCTGACAGTGTCAACTGGAGAGTTAACGGCATGGCCAATGGTTCTACTGTCTTCATAGATTTCATAATCGTTACCACCCTTGAAAGTCTTGTCACCAAAGAAGTGAATTTCCTTAAAGTTATCCTTTTTAACGTGTTGTAAACAGTAAGTCTTATCCCAACCAGTTGGGAAGACATCAAAGGAGATTTGACCACCAATGGAGTAAGTTAAACCATAGTCAGGGAATTCCTTTTGTAAAGCAGCAACCATGTTTTCTCTGATCTTGTGTTCCTTGTCAAAGATTTCGTAGTCAATTCTTTCTTGGGTAGAAGCATTTCTACCAATTGGGGAAACGTTGATCATACCATTTCTGAATTCAATGAAAGTACCTCTTCTGATTGGTAAATCTAATTGAGCTAAGTAACCTAAGATAAACTTGGCCAACTTGTTGTACTTTTCTTCACCGATCCAGTTGATAAATGATTGAGAAGCCATTTCCTTACCTAATCTGTAAGCAGTTAAACCATTTTCAGAGAAACAAAAGTCAAAGTCTTCTAAAACACTAGGACCTAATTGTTCAACTTGTTTGCTTAAGTCAGAACCACCAACAAAACCAATGACAACTTTCTTTCTCAACTTTTGTAAAGTTTCTTTAACTTCATCAGAGATAGTTAATCTAGCTGGGGTTAAAGTACCATCAACATCGAATAGGACTAAAACATCAGGTTTTTCTTTGTAAGCAAATTCAGACATTAGTATATATATATTTATTTATTTGTTATAATCAAAAAGACTCAGGGAGCAGTATATATTTTTTCTTTAATTAAAAAAGAAAGAAATATAACTTTAAATTTATAACTTAATTTATAATTTCTTAATATATAAAAACAAAAATTAACACCTATTGAACTATCGAAAAAAAAAATACATACTGAATGCGCTGGAGGAACGAAAAAAAAAATTTTTTTTTTTAAAAATATATAGATTGTTTTATATTGGTGACACGAAAAAACAAAAATCTAGACCACGCCGCTAGTTCCTATTTTAGTAAGAGAAAAAAATTTTTTTTAGAAACACACAAAAAAAAACACATTTATACAAATAAATTAAAAATATAAAATTTTTTTACGTGGCAATATATTAAATCCGATAGAAACATTCGGAATTGGCACGAGGTTTAGTTAATAAAAAAACATATAAAAATAAACTCTAAATTTGTTTGGTTTTATATTTGCTGTTGAAATTTTTGTATTTTTAATTAGATATTGATATATATAAAATGAATTTTTTTTATTTATTATTTAATATAAAATATTTCGTTGTTTAAGCAGATAAGTTTTGGAAGTATTCTGGGAATTCGCTGAAGTTCTTTTCCAAAGAACCCTTTCTGGACAAGAACTTAACGAAAGAACCATCATCCTTGATTTCACCAGCATCTCTCTTCTTGATGTATTCTGGTCTGTCCAAGTTAGTAAAACCCCATTTCTTAGATAAAATAATCTTTTGTTGACCTGGGAATTTGTATCTAGCTCTTCTTAAACCTTCAATGACAACTGGCTTGTTAACATCTTTACATCTAACAGAGAAGATAATTTGACCAATGTCAACTCTGGCGGCTAAACCGTGAGGCTTACCCCAAGCACCTCTCATACCTTGTTGCAATCTATCGGCACCGGCACAAGACAACATCTTGTTAATTCTTAAGACGTGGAATGGATGGACTCTGACTCTTAAATGGAAAGCATCTCTACCAACGGTCTTGGTGATGTACTTGTTAGCACAAATACGAGCGGCTTCTAAAGCTTCAGAAGATAATTGTTCTAATTCGTTAGAAACTAAGTGAACACATAATGGGAATTCATCAACGGTAGCTTTCTTCTTACCTAAATCGTAGATTCTGATCTTGGAGTCTGGAACAGCTCTGTTGTATCTAGACTTTGGGTATGGTTTGTTCTTTTGATATCTGTAACATCTAGCTGGTCTTCTAGCCATTTTGAAATAGTTCTTTTGTTAGTGGATGGTTTGATTTTTAATATTTTCTGTTAATTTTTATAGAAGTAAAAAAAAAAAAACATAATTTAATTATATAATAACAAATTGTTTTTATATAAACTCAATAATGAAACACTGACAATTATTTTTTTTTTTTTGAACAATATTAGCTAATACCTTTTCTCCGATGTTTTCCTTTCTTTTTGAAGAAAAAAAACTTGATGGAAGTTTCCCTTTTAGTCCATTACAAAAAAAAATATTTTAAAAATATTTTAAACTTTTTTAAACTTTCTCTGTCTAAAATTCTATTATAGGCTTAAAAATTAACGCCGGACTAAAATTTACAAATAAAAAAAAAAATTATACAAAAAAAAAATTACTGTATTCTATTTTGGGACAGTTGTAGTAAAAAAAACATAATGCTTAAAAAATTGCTTTTTAAAAAAATATATATTTAAATAAAATAACAGAAATGTCCTAAAAAAGATATCTCAATTTTTTAGCAAGCTATATGTTTTTTTTTTTTTTGCCTCTTAATTTTTTTATTCTTTAAAACAGTAATAATTATTACATTTAAGATCAAATTATAAAAAAAGTATGAAGCTACAACCGATCAAATATTCAAATTAATTAAATAACTAAAAGCATAAAAGTCAAGATGGGTAAATACAGTGTTATGAGATATAAAACCAAAAGAAGAACAAAAGATTTAGATCTAATCTACAATGACTTATCTTCTGCGGATAAAATTTGGAAACTTACAAACCAACCATTAGATGAAACCAAACCTGGTTTAGGTCAATACTATTGTATTCACTGTGACAAATATTGTGAAACTGCTACAGCTTTAAAGACCCATTTAAGACATAAAATTCATAAAAGAAGAGTAAATGACTTAAAAGATGTACCATACACACAAGAGACTTCTAATGCTGCTGTTGGTTTAGATATGGAAAAGTTCATTGAAAGAGTTAATACCTTCAAAAGTGTTGTTGGTCCAGAAAAAGAAAAACTAGAAAAAGAGCTAAAAGCTTATTTAGATAACCAATTGGTTAATTCTAAAGAAATAGATAGATTAGGATACCTTGATAAATTGAACTTGCAAGAGCAGCAAAAACAAGAAGAAAAAGAATATGAAGAAAAGCAAAAACAAGAAGAAATAGCTCAGCAACAACAAAAATAGGCGTTTCTATTGTTTAATGATGTTTTAAATTCTTTTCATGTTTTGTCCCCCCTCTCTTTCCTGATATTAATATTATTATATAACAATTCTTTTAATTCAACAAGTTTGAGAAGATGATTGTTTCTAGGTTACCATTTAAATCATGTCCATTGTTAGATAAAATATATATTATAGTACAGATTTTTTTTTATTAAATATCTATTATTTAAGCTATGCTAAATTATTATCTTTCAGCTGCTATCTTATCATATCTACACTGACATTATTAAATAAAACAAAAAATCAACATTTCTTTTTTCCGAAGTTTATATATATCTTTTTTTTTTTTTTTTTTTTATAGAAACAAAAAAATATTTTGTGCGATGAGTTTCTGCTAAAGTAAAAAATATTTGCTTTTTTTTTTCTGCTCGTTTTTTATTTTATTTTTTTTCTCGTATTTTTTGTAATAGCTTGACTCTATCTAATATTAGCTTGTTCAAATGCACTTAGTATTTATTATTGTAAGTTTGAAAGAAAAAAAACCAAGCTTCTAATCTAGATCCTAAGTTTTAATATGTCTTTACAATTTAAATCACTTGATCAGCTTATTAAGGAATCTTTAAATTATCAATATAATGAACAACTTTCTATGACATTTTACTTTAAATTATGCAATCAGCTTTTAAATAAAACTATAGCTATATTCGATTATCAACAATGGAAAAACAAAATTAAAGGAAATGAAAAATTGAGTGAAAATTTAATAACAGATAACGGAATGGAATGGTGTTTTATTCTTCAAATGAGATATTTGGATTTGATGAACAATAGACTAACATATCACTCGCAATTTTTATTAGAAGGAAAAAATGCTAGTAGTTTAATGGTCAAAAAAGAATTTATCAGCAGAATGCAAAATGAGGTACCATTTGTTATTGAAAATGTTGAATGGCTTAAAGAAAAATTGAAAAATAGATATATGGATTTGCAAAATTATAAAGAGAAAGAATTGTTGAAAAATAAACAATACATGGAATTAAAGCATTTAAAAGAGCATGTGAAAGATGAAAATACTTTAAGAAAAAATATATTAATAAAACAGCAATTAAATAATTCCAGGGATGAGTACCCTATAAACATTGAGTTATCTAGACAAAAACAACTTGAAAAAGATCGTTTTTTGCAAAGTATTAAAAGAAAAAACTCTCAACAAGAGTTACAGCAATTAGCAATGCAAAATAAAAAGATAAAATACGGAATAGAAGATCTGGTATCTTCTTTATCTTCAAGTGAAAACAATAATAATGCTAATTTTTCTACATCAAACTCAACTGTAAATCCAGGATATGTTTTGCCAGTTTTGACACCACAGAATTCAAATGACAATTTGGTGTTATTACCAACTTCTAATATAGTCAAATCTACTGATGCTGATTTGATTAAATATAGTCTTCCAAAGCTTTGACCTATAGACTATTTTTTTTCAAGCATGTGATTTAAAAAAAAAATTAAAAAAAGCTTAGATATATTTGTAGAAATATATATATATATATTATTAACCACATCTATTGAAAACAATAATAAACAAACAAAAATAAGTATTTACATTTTTCTTATTTTATTTTTTTAATATATCAATTATTGCTGTTCAAGCCTTCTAGAAATCAATTTATCTATAGTATTTATTAATTTATTTGTAATCTCTTTATCTGACATTAATGCAAAATCATCATTATCATTTAAAAAATCTGTTGAATTTTCCTTGTTTGATAATATTAACTGTCGGAAATGATCAAAATACATTTTCTTCCAATTATTTGAACGTTTCCAATTTCTCAACAAATTCAGTAATAATAAAACTGCCACAATAAGCAACAATATGTTTTGTAATATTAACAACTTTTCAGATTTTTCAATCTTTTTCATTATGTTCACATATTCATCTGATGCCAATGTTGTCTTATTATTGTTACTTGAATTCAAGTCCAAATCAGTAACATCCTCAACTTTACTTAGTCTTGGTGGCACTGGTGATTTTCTCGGAGAATATGGTTTAAATAGTGGTGATTTTACTTTCTTTGAAGTGCTATCATTCAAAGAACTACTAGCCTGTCTACTCTTTGTTTTACCACTAGAAGTGACTCTTTTTTTGGAAGAAACTGAAAGTCTATGATTAAATACTAATGATCTCATAGCTTTTCCTTTAGGCATTTCGATTTGATGAATATTTTTTTCACAATATTTCAACAAAATATTACAAAAGACTTTCGTGGCTTCAACTTGACCAGATTTACAAGATTTTTCAACCATCCCTTTAATCCAAGAACTTTTAACCCATTCTATCCAAAATGAAACTTTCATAAAACATTTACCATTGTCAGTCCATCTTAATTGATAACAAGTCTTGACATTAAATGCTGGACCACTAGGAACGTCTGGAGTGTTGGTTGAGTTTATAACTTTGTAAAATTCATCAGGATTGCTTACTAAAATAGTTTCCCTGACCATGCATCTAGTAGCAGATGGACCAACAGGATAGTTTAATTTTTTTTCATATTGATATTCTCTGTATCTTTGACTCTCTTGATTCATCTTATCAAATTTACCAAACTTTAAAGGTTGAAAGTTTGAAGAATCTTGATTTTTTAAAAAGTCTATCAAAAAGTTATTGAACTGTTCACTAAACATTATTTCAAATAATTGTCCTGGAGTGCAATCAACAGTCAATTCTGCTAATATTTCTTCTTCTTTGTCAATTTCAGGTGTAGTCAAAAATTCAGTATCTTCATGATAAAGTGGACCAGTATAATTGAATTTAGAAGATTCTTTAAAATCAAACACAGTAATTTTTTTATCATATTCTTCAGAACTTAGCTTCAAAGCACCGTTGTAATACTCATCATCTGAATCAAATGAATCATCGGATTCATCATAGATTGCATTCTCGTCAGAAAATGTTTTATTTGATAATTTCATAGTATTGACACTCTTTTCATCATGTGAAGATTCATCTTCATCTATAGTAGAACTATCAGGTTTTGCAATATCTTTTTTATTATAAGAATATCTAATGCCAATTTGATCATCTATAGACATGATTTCATCTTCAATCTCACTTTCTTCTTTCAAAAATTTATCTTCAACAGATCTTGAGGATTGTCTAGATACTCTATTTAATAAATAATCATTATTAGAATTTACTTTACTCAAGTTTGTAAAAGATCTTTTTGATGACATGCTTGGGCGTGCAGTTAACAAATTCGGAGATGAAGTGTATAATTCCTTTTTACTGTCTATATTTCTGATATTGACATTAGATAATGATCTAGAAGGTGGGTTAGTGTTGTTTTTGAAAAAACTAGGTTCTAATAAAATTGGAGGTGATTTTTCCTTATTATCAGACAAATAAGACATTCCTTCAACATGTATATCCCAAATTGTTTGCAAAGTTCTTTTTGCCAATATTTTTTCGGGAATATTATAAAAAGCATATGTTTTATCATAAACTGTTGTAATTGTTATTCCATTTTCATTACCTTTACTCTTTTTCAAAATATTATCTTTCATCTTTCTTATATCTTTGTTTGCTCTATGTTTATTTATTAAGATTGTTCCCACATTATTTATACTCTCTATATCATGAATATAAATCAAAATATTAGTGGTCCATAGATTTAACAAATTTTTAAAGGATTGAAAACCAATGTATTTTTCAGATATAAATAATTCTCCATTATTGTTTGCATTGAAAGCACTTGAATTTTTTTCTGATTTATTATAATCATTACTAAACCAAAACATACTGTCATCAGTATTTTCTTTATCGTGACCATGAGATACACTTCCATCAATCCCTACAAGTTCATCAGGTGGTACATTATGATTAGTATCAGCTGTTAATGCAGAGCCTATAGAGAGAGCAGAAGAAGCAAAGGATCCTGTCTTTTGTTTACCTTTCTCTTTAGCTAATGAAGTGTGAAAAACTTCACTTAACAATTTGTCATCACTTGGAACAGATTTGAAAGTTGTGTGAAACTTTTCATTTGAAGAATTTTTTGCAAAATTAATGCTATTAATGACGGAATACACAGTAACTGTTTCAAAATCTTTTTCTGTGATTTCTTTTGAAGCTTCATCAATTGTTGTACCAGTGTCCCTATTTAATAAATTTTCAGAATCAATTTCATCAAGATCTTTCAGAAACAGATCTTTCAATGACTTTCCAGCAGAAGTGATAGATACACTTGATGAAATAGATCTATTTTTTTTATGTGTTACTATATCATTATCCTTATTCAAGTTATTAGTTGGAGCAGAAGTTGAATCATATGCAATAGTGCTTCCTGTTATACTTGAAAACATATTATTGAAAAGAGTTGAAAAATCTTCTTTTTTAACTGATTCTGTAGAAGAATTTTCCTTAATATTGTTGTTGTTGTTGTCGTTGTTTAAATCTATTGAATCATTAATTTTTTCTTGATATATATTTACAGAATCTTTAAACTTGATTGGACTTGTGGGTATAGAAGATGTCAGGTTTGTTTCTGTAACTTTGTTAGTTGCTAAAGATTTTGTTGGTGATAAAGTTTTTATAGAATCAAGAGATTTTCTTTTTTTAGGAGATTCTATATCTTTTTTTGTATTCTCATTAAAATTGTTATCAGTTTCAATATTATTCTCCTCTGTATTAGATAAAGAACTGCTACTATCTGTTTTTATAAGTTCATCATCTATATTCTCATCAGAAAATAAATTTGGTGATACAGATTTACTATCCATAATGTTTATAAATATATATTTTTAGGGTTTTAATGAATTTTTTTTATTATTATCAATAGATCAAAAAATAAATTAACTTTGTTTTTATTTTTAAAATTATAAAAAATCCCCTTAACATTAAAAAATTGAAACCTCGGAAATACATTCTGTACCAGCAAACAAAAAAAAAAGGCATAATATTTACTAATCTAAAAAACTTATCAATAATAAAAAATCTACATTTAGTCATGTGATACAATTGCTAACAATTTTATATGTTATTTTTTTTTTTAAATAATAAAAAAAATTTTCGGAACTGAAAAAAAAAAAAGTTACAAACACACAACACATAAACAGAAAGAAAAGCAAAAAACAGAAAAAAATAACCACTCAAATATATTCATTTGATCTATATAGGGTGATTAAAACTCATGTCTACTTTTGTTGCTGAGCATCAAGCTAGTAAAAGTGACTCTGGCACTTTATTGCCAGAGTTACCACATGTTGAAGTTAATCAAATACAATTATCTGTCATTATAAGAAATCTTTGTATTTACAGTGTAACTGAATTGAAGCAATTTTTCAAATTAGCAATTCCAAATCAAAGACAAGAAATGCTTAAATTGATAATATATTTAAGAAACCAATTTCTTAGATTATATGTTTTGATAAAATGGGTCAAGACTATAAAAAATTACAATTTTCATTTGTTAATTGATTTACTGAATTATTTAAGAATAAAAAATATGAATGTAGGACAGTGTATATGGAATTTAAAAAACATTGTTATAAACTCAACGATTAATGCTAAATTACCCAAACCTGATTTAGAAACTGCTTTAGAAGTATTTACTTTAGGATCCCCACAGATTATAGACAATAATTCTTTTTTTGAAAAACTTAACAGATTAAGGGCAAAGTCTTCACAAACAACTAACTTTATCCCAAACAATTTGATTTTGAAAAGGTTAGAAGATCTTGATGTCACTTTATCTGTTAAAGTAGCCATGAGTGATGTACCTAAAAAATTTTTGGATAATACAAAATCTATTAAAAATGGTAAATGGTTTATAGAGGTTCCTGGTGAATATGAACTTATTTTGAGTACCACAGGTGATGACTCTCCATTTCATTTAGTAGACTTAACTTTCCTATTATCTTCATCTTCAGTTGATATGTCCACTTATCAAACAAATAAAATTTTGCATCATCAAATCAATAACAAGTTAAAGAGTAATACTGACAACGTCATGCATGAATTGGAAGAAATTTTAGCAAAAAAGATTTTATTCTTAAGAATCTTTCTTTGTAAACAAACTTTGGACAATTATAATAAAACAAAAGGGAAATTTGAAACTCCTTTACAAGTTTTATATGATGAAACTTCTATTACACTTCATTATTGGGTAAATTCTAATACTATAGCTCAAAAACAAGATTGTAGAATTTACATTGATATTAAAAATGATGAATTTAGTGATGAAAAACTCAAACTGAATTTAGTTTGGAATATTTCTATACCAGATCAAGTCAAACAAATATTAAAAATTAAAACTGAATATAATGAAAATGTTTTTGAAAATTTGATAGATTTTATAACTAATATAATTAATGATCATGTCAAATTATTAAAATACAATTTATTCAGATCAGGAGGTTCTTTTTTCAGTAAAAATGGCGATCATGATAGCTCCTTAATTTTTAGTATACCATTAAGTTGTAATGTCAACACTTTAGTCGATTTGAATGTTGATAAAAGGACTGGTAATTTTTATATGGTAGATAAGCTAAATGCAATTAACTCTAAATCACTACTCATAAAGCATACAGCTATTATCAATAAAACATACTTGAATCCTAGAGAGATTATCAGTATTTTACAAAATATGAAAGTTAATTATGCAATTGCAATCCTTCAAAATATGTTTTTAAAGATTGGATGGAGTGTTTATGATGAATCACAGATTGATGTTGGGAGCTTGGATAACAATAATAATTCAAAGATAAAGAAAACTTTTATTAGAATGAAAAACTGGCCATTAAACTGGTATCTTGTTGTTTCAAGTGAAATTTTATCAGATAGTGAAATCTTTATTCAAATAAGAATAATAAAATTGATTAAAGAAAGTAATAAATGGAATGTCAAGCATTTATCTGAACATTTAAGTATAGATCCAGAAACAAATCTATCATCAGTCTCTCTGAAACAAATTACTTATGGAAAGATTAGCAACTTACAACATGCAATACTATCTAAAATAATAAATCACAGTATACTAGATATTTTTGCAGAATTGCATCTAGATGTCATAGAGCTTTCAATTGATAATAATAGTATGAAATTTTTGCCAGATTATATTCAAAAGAGTGTTTCAAATGCTAATTCTTCAACAAATTCATCGATCTTTGGTATCAAATCTGAAAACTATATGACTAGTAAAGAGTATACCCATGTTTTGAAGCCATTGTTGTTCTTATTGATAAACTCTGAAAATGATATTCAATTGTATGGTAGCTTTAGTGATTCATTTGATACTTCTTATTTACAAAAATGTGACAGCAAAGATTTAGAAGTCACATTTGTTGATAAAAAATGTTTTTATTTAGATTTTAAAGAAGGGAATAAACTGAACACTCTTGTCTCAGAGAAACCTACAGATGATGAAATGAAATCTTCTTTGAATAAAATGAAACAAATTTTAATTTCTTACAAATCAAGATTGCAACATTTGATGGTTTTGACTTCCACAGTTACTAGATTAGTTGATAGCTTTCCAGAAGAAAATTTCCAAATTGTTAAAATGAATGGAGAAGAAATTTGTTTCAAATATTTGCCAAGATTTGATAAAATTCCAAATAATACTGATTACGATTGTAAGATAAAATTAGATAATTTTAATATATCAAAGGGATTAAATTTTGAGTTGAGTGATAATAACCCACAAAAGGTGATGAATTCGATAATTGATACTACTAATATAGGTTCACTGGACCACAAATCTATGTTCAGATATTTCCGTATGACTAGTCAGTTATTTGCTACTTTAGAAGAATTGAGATTTTTACAAGAAAATGGTGACAGCAATGAAAGTAATTGGAAGTTTCAATTCTACATTCATGGAACTTCAGAGTTTAAATTGGATTATTATTTAAACAATGAAGATGGAGCTCCATCGGGTATTAGTTTGCTAATTTCAATACTTCCATTTACTAATGGATTTGAGAGTACACAACTGAAATATAAAATATCTTCACACATTCCAACCACTAAACAGGCAATGAATAAAGGAGCATCACCAACCTCTTCTCCTATATTTGTTATTAATACAAATATACAAAAAACTTGCTTTCAACTAGCTGGTACAGCTCTTTCATCTAACGACAATTTTATGAATGGAGCTAAATCTGTTATTAAATTGAATGACAGTTTGAGTTGTTCTGGTGAAGATATTTATAAGGTTTTGACGTATATTCATAAATTAATAGTAGCTTAATTTCATGCAACTGAGAAAATGTTACTATGTAACTTTTATTTCTTTATTTTTTATTTTTTTTTTTGATAAAACGTATTTATGCGTTATTTTCTAAGTAAATTTCACAAAAAAATCATTTATATATAAATATAAATATATATAGAAGAATTTTTGATGGGAGTAATGAAACAAAAAATTATATTTTAAAATTTTAAAAAATTGGTAGTAATAATAAGCAATTGCTTTAACCCAACTTTCAATATATATATATATTAATGCTTGGCTTATTAACTACAATTGCTAATGGCGTCAAAAACTTCTTGTTAGATATGTATTGGGAAGTTATGGCTACAAAATTAGGTGAGATAATAACTATATCAAATGAAAAGAATTATAATTATAAGAAACATCAAAAACAAAGGTTGCCAACTTTTGAAAAAATTACACAAACTGTCAATTTGCCAAATTATTATGAAATAGCTTATAAACACCAAGCTGTTTTGAATATCAGTAAAAAACAAGAAGTTCAAAATGCAACTTCGATGAAACATAGTCTACTGGATGTTATTATCAAAATGAAAAATCTAAATAAGTTTCCTGAATATGATTACAATTTATTATTTCTTGGTTCCATTATGATCTCAATAACAATAATTTTAATTCAAATTAAAAAGAAAAATGTTTTTAAAAATAATTCTGTTAAAAAAATAAAGCTCTTACATCAACAAAACTCTGAAGACTCTGTTTCCATAGAATCAATAATCACAATTGAAAATGGCTCAAATACAAAACAACAAGATAATTATCAAATGTATTTAGCATTTGATTTTATTGCAGATACTCCATTATTACTTGACAAAATAACTAGTGTTGACAAAACTGGTGATATAATTGTTTCAGATTCTGAACTTAAATCTGGTGTTACGGCAGAAAGTAGTAAAGATGTTGATTT
Source organism: Hanseniaspora sp. CRUB 1602 (assembly GCA_030573575.1). NCBI lineage: Eukaryota > Fungi > Ascomycota > Saccharomycetes > Saccharomycodales > Saccharomycodaceae > Hanseniaspora > Hanseniaspora sp. CRUB 1602. The sequence goes on along the minus strand of JAJMDL010000006.1, from coordinate 227,254 downwards.
AGGAACTGTAAAGCATTTTAAGTTTGAAGATTTGGAATTTAAAAAAGCAATAGTATCTGAATCAAACAACAATACAACACTAGAGTCCCAAATTGATGTGCCTTCTTTTATACCTCTTTGTAGAGAAGAGCAAAAAAACGATGATGTCTCAAAATCTGTAAGATCTTTTTTTTTAGATTTAATAGAGTTAAAAATGAGTTTGAATGAAAAAGAAAGAAATACTAATTTGGAAAATTTTTTACTAAAAACATTGAATATCAAGAAAAAAGATGCTAGTTTTTTAAATAACTATATGGATAAAACTATTTTATTGAAAAAAAACAAAAGTCTTTCTCAAAAAATATTAAGTGCATATCAGGATAAGGATAGTTTTGAAGCCATATTACAACTTGACGCAACAGATAAAATTTCTCTTGTTGATGAGTTCTTGTTTATACATAATGTCGACAGTATAAAAAGTGTTTTAATTGCTCTTATATTAATTTTTAAATACAAACAGCCCACTAATATTTATAAAGCAACAATAACATCTTTTTTTGAAAATTTATCAGTGTTTTTAAGCAAATTTAAAAATACTGCTTTTGAATGTAAAGATTTAGATTTGTTTCATCTCTATATTATAGCAATAATGGATTCAATTTCTTTAACAAACAAAGAAAAAGTTGAAATGATAAATTTGAAAAAATTTATTAAAACTTTAATGACTATATCAGTCTCTAAAAATTTACTGAATGACAGATCAAAAGAAGCATTTTTTTGTTGCAGTTTCATTGTATGTGGTTTAAGATTTAGTAATGTTATTAAATTTTTTGATGATTTGTTTCCTTTCAAAGAAATCAAAAAAATTACCAGCAATGAGTCAACAATTGTTAAACATTCTCTTTTCTATTTGTCTTTATGTAAAATCATTTTGTTAAACTATATTGTCAAAGATATTGCTAGTATGAGTGATTTAGATAAATTCATAAAATTGTTATTTACCCATTTAGATTTAGAATTCTTCCAAAACAATGAATTATTGAAAAATGATTTGAGAGAAATACAATATATTCAACAATTTTGTTCAGAACATTTAAAAATGTGAATCATGTGTTTATAAAAATATATATATTAATCTTTATAAATGTTTTCATTTATTATAATTAATTAAATATTGTATACAAAAAATAATAAAAAAAACATTTTATATTAAAAAAAAAAATTAAAACGTAAACAATAAATTTGCAAACATTTAAAAAAAAATGTAAAACAATTTGCTTTCAACCAGAGTTGAACTGATGACCTCCGCATTACTAGTGCGACGCTCTACCAACTAAGCTATGAAAGCTAGTAATTGTTTTATATTAAAAAAAATAAAAGCAATAAGTTTGCATGCAAGAATATATAAGATAATGGTGTATTTTAATATATGGGCTTATTGAACAAACTGCTGTTTTTTTTTTAAAAATTATATTTTTGGCCAAGAATAAAAATATATATATATTTTATTATTTAGAATGTAAAAATTTAATACTATTGCCTTTGAAGCTTTTTTCAGAAAACTAACTTTTAAAATAATTTTTAATACTTGATTAATACCAAATCTTAGTCAAGAAAAATTTAAATGTACACCTTTAAAAAAAAAAAATAAAAGAAGAGGAAAATAAAACTTTAATCAAAAATTAAAAGGATTTAAAAATTACTTTAATAGTTTATGTCAAGTTACATTCCTTAACAAATTTATATATATATATATATGTTATGTGCTTTACAATAATTTCTAAAAAAAAAAAAAGACTGAAGTGGGAAGAAAATCGGGGTGTACATATTTATGTACATATATATATTTTTTTTGAGCCATGCCTTTACACAAACAATGATCTAATATATATAGAAAAAAAAACTTCAAATCAAAAAAATCGACAAAAAAAAAAAAAATTAAACAGAACATAAGAAGTTATAGTTTAAGTGTGTTTTTTTTAAAATAAGACTGTAAAAAACCACAATAAATATAATACCTACTAACACTAAAAAAGTTTTCTTTCTAATTTTCAATAATATATATTTTTTAAAACATATAATATTTTAAAAATTAATGTCATACTTTGTTAATATTTTATACTGTTTGGCAGTATTAAACACTTTGTGTCAAAGTAAAACACACAAATTTAATTTTAATGTTTCCTGGATAGATACTAATCCAGATGGTACATTTCCAAAAAAACAAATTGGTGTTAATGGACAATGGCCACCACCTTCAATTCACGTTAACAAAAATGATAGAGTTGAAATAGAAGTAACAAATTCTTTATCAAAATTAGATAATCCAAATCAAGTTGATAATTTGAATACAACTTTACATTTTCATGGATTTTTCCACAACATTACAGTTCCAGAATGGGAACAATCTAATCAAAATGATGGTCCTGAAATGGTTACAGGATATGGTATTCCATATCAGGAAACATTATTATACAATTTTACTGTTGGAAATCAAACAGGTACATATTGGTACCATTCTCATTCCGGAGCCCAATACATTGATGGATTAAGAAACAGTTTTATTGTGCATGATGTTGAAAAAGAACAAACTGAATGGAAGATTGATTATGATAATACTATAACTATATCAGAATTGTACCACAAAAATTATTATAAAGTGATGGATAAGTTTTTGAGTAGATTCAATCCTACAGGTGCAGAACCAATTCCAGATGGCTTTTTATTTAATGATTCTGTAAATGGTACTATTTCATTAGAGTTTGACAGTAGACATTTGTTAAGATTTATAAATATTGGTGGATTTGTATCCCAATTCATTTATTCTCCAAGAATTAAATTTACTGTTGTTGAAGTTGATGGTGTATTTGTTGAACCATTTGAGACAAACTTGTTTGAAATTGGAACTGGGCAAAGAATTTCAGTTATAGTTGATACATATACAGAAGGAGAATTCAAAAAATTAAATCATCCATATTACGGAAAACAGTTTCCAATATATCAAGTAGTGGTTAAATCAATGTTGGATGTTATTCCAGAAGATTTAGAATTGATCAAGAAAAATGTGTTTTTATATCCAGGCCAAGAATGGCCATCTGAAGTTTTAGATCCTGAAGAATCTTTAGATTCTGATGATTTAATATTTGATGACTTTAACATTGTTCCGTTGGGCAAGATTGAAGCATTTGGAAAACCCGATCGTCAAATTGAATTAGATGTCAAAATGGAAAATTTAGGAGATGGTGTAAATTATGCATTCTTCAATAATATAACATATACAGTACCAAAAATACCAACATTATATTCTGTTTATTCTGCCCCTAAGGAATTATTATTTGATGAAAGAATTTATGGTGATAATATTAATGCTTATGTTTTGAAAAAAAATGATATTATTGAGATTGTTTTAAATAATGATGATGACAATAAACATAACTTTCATTTACATGGACACAACTTCCAGCTTATCAAGAAAGGAGAACCGAATGCTGGCCACTACGATTCTGAAATATCATTCTTGAGTGATTTTAGCTCTGAAAATAAATACCCAATGATTAGAGATACAGTATTTGTTGAATCACAATCTTATATTGTATTAAGATTTAAAGCAGACAATCCAGGTGTATGGTTTTTCCATTGCCACATTGATTTCCATTTGGAGCAAGGTTTAGCTGCTGTGTTCATAGAAGCACCAGATGTTATTCAAGAAATTGAGACCAAAGGTATTTCAGAATCCATGAAAAGGATTATAAACAAATACGATTTAGAATATAAAGGTAATGCTGCTGCCAATTCAGAAGATTGGATAGATTTATCAAATTCTAATGTGCAAGAAAAACCACTTCCAAATGGGTTCACATTAAAAGGATATATCGCTTTATTAGTCAGTTCTATTGTAGCCATATATGGAATTTATGCTATAGTCCAATTTGGGTTAGATGTTGATACTACTGATAGCGAGGCTGAAATTATTAAAAACACAAACTTATTAAACAAACTACAAGAAGTTATAAAAGATAGTAAATAATCATTATGAATTAATATAAATATATATATTATTTAATCAAAACGACTTTTAATGAAATGATTAAAGTCACTTGTGCGTGTGTTTATAAGTAGAGCCATGCAAGGAAAAATAAAAATAAAACAAAGCCATGTGGCTTAGATAAAAAAAAAAAAAAAAGAGAGAATGTTATACACGTGCTAAATTACACAAAGAAATCTTTGTGTTTAATAATGATTCATTCTTATTTTTTCTAATAAAGAAAACTCCACATGGGCAAGAGAGCATTGGCTACGTTATGTACCGATTTTTATTTTTTTTCTAAAAAAATTAAAAATTAAACATGAAGCAAATTTATGTAACAAATAGTAAAATTTTATTGTTATTGTTTTTTTAAAAAATTATATATATATATATATATGTTAATGTAAAAAAGAGAAAAAGGATTAACACAAAGTGTTACTAATATGTAATTAAAAAAAAAAAAATCTTTTAACCAAACAAAAAAAAAAAAATAGAATTCATATACATATACATATAATTTTTTCTTTTTTTCCTTTTTTCTTCTTTAATATTTTTTTAAAAAACTATAATCTCTTATCAGATAGTTTTTTCCTTCCATTAGTAATCATATTTTTTCCTTTTTTTTTCCTTTTTTTTTTGATTGATAACATTTTTGTTCATATATCCAGTTTTTATTTTTATTTTATTTTATTTTTGTTTTAAAGTAAGTGATATGATGGTAACATTTAGAAATAGTTTAGATGTTAATAAAACCAATAGTAAAAATTCTGTAACCATAAAAAAGAATAATAAAAATAAAGAAGAACCTTCTAATGACTCTTTATTATTTTTTAAAACAGAAAATATTACAAACAACATATATTTACCAAATGAAGCTGTAACAAATCCAAATTTAAATGGATCCAATAACAGTATTGGTGGCAGTGCTTTTACTTCACCTCTACTGATTGCAAATAATAGCAATATACAAAACGGAGACAATTATAATAGCAATAACAACAACATGCTTGGAAGTGCGACTCCACAAAACCAACCTTCTTTGTTATCTCCAAGAGTTGAAAGTCAAATAAGAACAACTATTAAAATGAATAAAAGACAATCTTTTTCAAACACTACTCCATTTATGAACGATAATCTTTATAATAAAGCTATTGTAGATAAATCACCACTGCCACAAATTCTCCCACCTTCAGCTATTCCATTAGCAAGCTCACAAAGCTCTATTGGAAATGGACTACCTAATAACTTATCAACAAGCAGAAAAAGTTCTTTCATTTTCAATAATCTTATAACACCTATAATGCTACCATCTTTAATGATAAACACCCCTTTTTTAGGATCTAACCTAAGTGAAGGAGCTAACTATAATACTATTAACACAAATGCTTCAAGTGGCAACACTTTACCATTACAAACTCCAACAATCGGTTACAATAATTTTTTCTCTGAAAAAAAAAACTCCATAGAATTTACATCTAGTTCTATAAATTATAACAATCAAGATCTTTTCCTTAAAAAATTTCAAGCTAATCCAAAGACACCTATTTTAAATGGAACAACTATCAGTAGGACCAATTCTGCCTCCTTTTACAAAAAATCCAATAGTGAAGAAATTAAAAGAAACATTTATCAAGAAAACTCTAAAACAAACAGCAATAGTCCTAAAAGAAATGCAAAATCTTCAGAAGAAAATATTAAGCAACAACAACAAGAAATAACTGATAAATATTGTTATGATAATAATGTTGCTGTTATCAGTGATAGTGAAGATACTGAAGAGAAATCTTTTCCAAAACTTGATATGAAAACATCAAATGACTTGACAGAAGACAATAGTAATGATTATTTTATTGAAAATTCTTCTAATAAAAACAATAATCCTGATTCATTATTGAAAATGAATTATGATATATCTAGTGCAATTAAAAAATCAAGAAATTATGAAAAAATTGACACCAGTATAAACAATTACAACAATAAAGGTTTTGCAAAAAGTGTTAGTCCATTAAACACTCCTGTTCCAGATAAACAACCTCAATCACCACTTGTTAAAAAAAAGAAAAAAGTAGAAAAGGTTAAAAAAACAAACAAAAGTATGGGTTTGAAAATTAATAAACTCAGTTTAGAAAACATTTTGAATGTGGGTGGTGAACATTCAATAATTTTATCAAATATTAATAATAAGATTCTTGCTAATCCAAGAGAGGATAATAGACAAAGAATAGGATCTAGTTGTAATCTTTGCCAGTTGAAAAAATGTAAATGTGATTCTATAATTGAGGTTTTGGTAGATAATGATTTAATCTTTAAGTTTGATCCAATTATACTAGAAAAAGAAGTTGATGATAAAACTTTTAATAGTTCTGCAAATGAAGAAGAATCACAACTGAATTCCAAATTACATTATAGTCTAAATTTATGTGATCTGAGGATACTACAAACTTTACAAAGTTGGCTATATAAAAATGGATTGACTTTACCTGAAGATATTAAAGAAGGTATTTTCAAAGAAAAAAATGTATCATATTACAAACATTTGAACAAGATTATTAAAATAACATCTTGTTCCCATTGTGTTGCTCTAGGATTGCCATGTAATTTTAAATATGGATACAGTAAAGAAGATAAGAGACTTTGCTATAAATTACACTTGAAAACAAAAAATACCAAAAATGAGGCTGGTGATAAAATTGAAGAAAAGACAAACAAAAAAAATGATATTTCAACTTTACCAAAGGAATCATGTTCTTTAGGAAGACTAACAATTAGAGATTATTACAATTTTTTAGGACTTTAAGTTAAATATAGGATATATATATACACATATAATAATAATAAATATTCAATTCTAAACTCTAATTATTTAAAAAAAAAAAAAAAACTTACAACAAATCTACAGCCTTTTCTAAATGATCAATATCAAACTCTTTTGTTGTCAAGAAACCAACTTTAGGTTGAACATCATATCTTACTTTAAATTTGAAATCATCTTGATATTGAGACAAGTTATCTTTCATATCCCAAACACTATCACTCCATTGATTTTGAATAACTAAATCATTCATCTTATTAATATCATCAATAGAAATGATTTTGTCAAAAAGTATTATTTCATTATCTTCACCATATTGAAGAACTAAGTATAAAAAGATTTGTTTAATGTTGTACTTATAATTAGTTAAATATGATTTGAAGTTGTTTATTTTCAAATCAAATTGTAACTTTAAGTTTTCTTTGTTATTACCTCCAAAGTTTTTGCTACTTCTAGTCTTGTATTGATATTTGTTTATGATTAATGATGTGGTTAACCCACTCTTTTCAATATATTTATCAGCATTGTAGTAGTTTAGATGATAATATGAGAAAGCTGAAAATAATATTGATAAAACAATAACACCTGTTAAAGCATCATTGAATATTCCTTGAAATTTATTGTAGTAGTAACGTAGCATTGTAATATTAGGTAAATGACAAAAAAGAATAAGAAGATATATGAAATAACTTGCGTCCTATGGTTGTGAAAGAAACAAAAAAATTTGTGTTTCTTTTTGTTTTTTAATATTGATGTTTTTAATTTCAAGTATTGAAGTAAACACGTTTTTAAAAAAAAAATACAAAAAAAGCCAAAAATTTAATTATATCATGTGATGAAATTTTAAAAACGTTTAATCAAAAGAATTAAGAAAAAAAAAAAAACATATATATTTGATTTGATTGCAAATACTTCTGCTCTATAAATTTTTTATTTGTTACACTATATATATATATATATATGAGTTTTATTTTTTATTAATTTTTTATCTTTAACTCTGGGATAATCAATTTCATGAGGCTTAATGAAATTGAAAGTGCTAATTAAGTTTAACGATATAAATATGATTTTTTTTAAATTTCTTCTTCTTCTTAAATATATAAAAACCTAAAGCAAGTTGCTAATTTAAATTACTTACAATATTTTATCTGTATTTTCTCTCTCTCTTTCTCTAATTTCCTTTTCATATTTTCTTCTCAATTCTCTCCCTTTATTAAACTCTTTATTAATAATTTTTTGACATTGCAAAGAACTAACATGAGAATCATACCATTCTTTTATAGAATCAAATTCCTTACCACATTCAACACAACATGCATAGTTTGGCATCTCCTTAAAATCAGTGGCAACATGGAAGGATTTTAAATGCATTAAAAATTCATCCTTTCTTGTGAAGTTACCTTTGGAATGACATTGCATTGTAGTAATAAATCTGTTCATAGCTTTATCACTGACACATTGTGTCAAATTTTTTTCACTCAATCTTTTTTCAAATACAGTTTTTCTTTTGTTGAATAAATCTGTTTTACCACTCTCAGAAAAAGAGCAGGTGGACCAGTATGGACAAAGATAATCTTTAATTGGTGAATGTTTTTTCATATGTCTTGATAAATAGGCTTTTTGCTTAAATTGAGAGTCACACCCTTCAAATAAACATTTGAGTTTTTTAGTTACTGGATCAATTTCAATTTTTTTTCCTGAAATATGATTTAAATATTTTTCATCAGACTTAACATTTAGTTTCTTTTTATTACTTTTTGTCTTCTTTGTATACAATAAAGATTTGGAATCAGAATTTTTACAATTTGAATGTAAACTAATATTATAACTTGTCACCATTTTATCCTTATTCTCAACATCATCAATTAAAGAATAAATATGTTTCATTCCAACAAGTTGTCCTGGAACTAAAGGAGATTTAACATTGTAACTGCTGATATCAGGTTTCAGTTGATCTTTGTTGAAACTGTTGTTATTATAATAATCAATATCCTTGATCATAGAAACTTTTCTTTCCAAAGCAGATTTATCAACATCTTGTTGCATCATAGACACCTCTTCTTCGTTATGATAATGATTTTGAGATACATTATTTATTAAGTTATTGGCTAATATAGAATTCAAATTTGAAATTGTTCCAGTATTGTTGAATCTTTCTGGGCTTACTACTCCTGGAGTAGTTAAAGATATTGGAGATAAAAGAGTATCAAAATTTGAATTGATCTTTTCGTCATGAGTAGCAATTTTCATAGAAGATGGGGCATAATTACTTGACTTAGTAGGTAAATTAAGTTCTGAGATTATAAAATCGTTAATATTGTCAGCATTAGCGAAACTCATTTGTGGTTCCTTGAAATTTTCATCAACCTCTTGCTGGAGTTGGTGGTAGAGAACTTGTGATTGTTGAGATTTTTGTTTGTAATTTGAATCTAAAGGCTGTTTTTGTAGCAATGCCATTATACCAGCTAATGGTGTTACTTGTTGTTGTGTGTTCATATTTTTGATTTGTTTATTTAATATAGACTGTTGATCTTCAAGTTGCTTTTGCATTTGATTTAGTTTGAACTGGACATTACTTTTGGTATTACTATTATTATTACATTGATTAATTACAGAACCTGCTGTAATTGATTCATCTTCTTGAGCTAAATTGTTGCTATTAATGATGTAATTATACTTGTTTGCATCATTATTACCATAGTTTTCATGTTCAGTGAAGTTTGGTGTTTGACTGGAGGATGTGGATCTAGAAGTACACATTGATTTTCTAGGTCTACCTCTACCTCTTCTGTACATTGAGTAATCATGAATACCCAAACTATCACATCTTTGTTTCAAAGCAATTCTAAACATATCATCTGCAGTTTGACAGCATTTCATTTTTCTACCTCTACCTCTCTTGGAGATTTTGTGAATTGAGCACTTGTATATGTCTTGCAACTTTTTAAATTCTGGGATTTCAACAATAGCACCTAGTTGTTTTAAATTTAACAAATCTTTTCTCTTTTCTCCAGACAAGAAAGAAGAAGAGGAAGAATATGCGCGACGTTTACTGACATTTTTCTTTTGAGGAAACAAAGCGGAGGAAGGGGAACAACAAGAAGATGAGGAAGAATGAAAAGGGGGATCAGTATTATAAGTATTTGCGACACCGTTATTACTGATAGGAGTAGAAATAGGTCCAGAAAATAAATCTTTGTTATTGTTATTGTGGCTAGCTTTCCAAACCAACTCCTCATCTAAACTTAAAGATAATTGTGAATTTTCTAAAAAATTGTTTTTTTCTCTTGAAATGTTTTTTTTTGAAAAAGGATAAGGAGAAAAAATAAAATTGCCGTTATTCCCTGCGGCTTTTGAAGAAAAAAAAAGTTCATCATTTTTATCTATTTTAACGCTATTTTTGTTGGTAGCGATAATGCTACTTAAGAAATCATCAAATGTATTTGTTTTGTTAGTACTGTGAATATGAAAATTTTCTTCTTCTTCTTCTTTTCCTGCTTTTTCTTCAGTTGAAGCATCATTATTCAAAACAATCCCATGTTCTTTTAATAATCTGTTAACACTGGAAAGTTGAATAGAAGAACTATCATTAAAGATCAAGTTTTCTTGAGGGATCTTAACCCTATCAAAGTGTAAATAGCCCATTAAGTTAGTATTTTTTTTTATTAGTACAATATAGTCAAAAGAGAAAAAAAAAGTTTATGTATATTAAATTATTAATATTTTCTTTAATTTAAGTATTAGGTTTTTTGATGTATTTTTTTCTTTTTCTTTTATGGTTTATGGGATTTTTTTAAAGTTTTATTTTGTTTTTATTATTTTAAAAAAAATAGTTTTATGAATCTCCTTCTTTTTATAAAAGAAGCGATTATTATTTTTTTTTTTGACATTTTTTTTTGAAGAAAGGAAAAAAAAATATAAAAAAAAAAAAAATTTTTCAGATATCATATATGATCTTATTTATTTATTTTTTTTTAAAGAAATAGGAGATTAAAATGAAATATAACAAATATACAATGATTAAAATAAATAAGTTAACTAATGTCACTGTTAAGAAATAATAATAATATAATGATTTATACTAATTTTTTATACATTTTTATTTAAACATACTTGAATTATTGTAAATTTATATATGTTTATTGATTATGAAATATGAGTAATATAGTTTATACGTATATTATAACATTTACAATCAATACATATTGGAGTAAAGGGAATGTTAAACCTTTTTTAAACAGTTATTATAATATATTATATATTTGTGGTGTTTATTTTTTTGATTCAAATAAAGTAAATAAGTTGTTTTTTTGTATCCCTCCTTTTTTTTTTTTTTTAAAACTTTGTACATTATTTTCTAAGCAACATTTCTCCTAAAAAAATTGTTTAAATTATAAGTTTGGCACTTTTTTTATTTTTTTTTTTTAAATATTTATTTTCCATCGGTATTAAATACATATAATATTATTTTTCTGATTTAGTAAAATTTTAAAAGGCTTTAAAGATAACTTTATATAAATATAAATATATAAAACATTTAAGTACAGCTCTATTTACTTTGTTAGTATTAACTAAGAATCATAAATTGATGTATATATATATATAAATAAATAAACGGAACACATTTTATAGAAAGTTTATTATTCAATACTTAAATATGTATATGTATGTAATTATGTAGTTGTCATTTTTACTAAATACTTTATTCAGTCTTTTTAATTTTAATTTCCATTTGTTTTTAATATTTTTTTTTTTTATTATCCTACCTTCAATATAATTGATGTATGAATATATATAAATGTTTCTTCATTTTTTTACGGCTACTTTATTTATTTATTTAAAACAACATAGCTGCACTACCGGCGATAAGAATTGATAATACTATAGCAGTTACAAAAGCAGCACCAACTTTATCTCCCGAAGTTACTGTTATTTGATTTTCTAATAAAGCTTCTTGATTACTACTTGTGGAAGTTGATGTTCCTGCTGATGCATCTCCTGTTGCCATATAATCATTAGTAGATTCTTGGTACATGACTGGTCTATCTTCACCTAATAATGATTGAATAACTCCTAAAGCACATAGTTGTTCTCCTAAACCATAGTAACCATCATTTGTAGCATTGAACCAATTCATTCCACAAGTGTGTCCATCATAACCACCATCACATGATCCAGCAGCAGCTACTGCAGAAGTTTCCAATCTTGCAAAAATCTCATCTTTCAAAGATGGAACCAATAAATAAGTATACTCCAACATCATTGAGAACAGAGATTTGAATGATCTTTGATCAGTATTACAACTTTTTGCTGCTTGGCATTGCTGTTCATACATGATTCCATCTTCATTGAAGAATGCATCTACTGCACCTTCCCATAAATTAGTGACTCTACTTTCCCAAGTGGAGGATCCATTAGTCGCATTATACATGTATGCAGCACCTCCTAAAATAATACCATAATTATAAGACCATTCTATACTTGTCATATATGTACAGTTAGTCGTAGTTGTGGCTCCATCATAGATTTTGGATGATGATCCATTCAAAGAAACAAAATTAACATCAACCAACCAATCAAACACTTTTTCAGCTTCATCTAAATAAGTTTGATTGTTAAAGTATCTTCCCAATCTTGCTGCAATATTAAACAAACACCCATTTGCAATTGTGTTCTTGTAATTGTAACCATTATTCCAAGTGTAAATCTGCCATCTTAAACCTCCATTACAGTAAGCTGTATCCCATCTTGCCAACATAGTGTTGTAAATTGCTTGCACCATTGTAATCCAATCTGGAATATCATCTCTACTTTCTGTACCGTTTGCTGCTCTACTGAAATTTCTTTCAGCAGCTGTCATCAATGTTAAACCCCAAACACCTTGATCATCATTTCCTTCAACCATTGTTTGAGAAGATGGCATAAAATCCCAAGCAGTACCGGATTGCTCAATCAAGGCTTCTTGTAGTAGAGTGTTAAAAGTTTCATTTTCACACAAATAAACATTCTCAATCATCAAACCAAATGCTAGACCACCTTCCCACCAATAGTATGGTGACTGGAATTCACCATCTCCAGAATAATAATCTAATATACCTTGCTGAATTAAAGCAGTGTCTGCACATATAGATGTGTTGGAGTTTGTGGTTAATGACATTGCATTATTCAAAATAGAAAACAATGCAGTTACTAGCACAGTTGTTAAATGTATTAGTTTAATCATTTTAATAAATGTTGATTAATTAGTAATAGTAATTTATAATTTTATTTATATGATTGTATTAATAATAATAAAAACACACAAGTAATATCAATTAGTTATAGAACAAAAAAAAAAAACACACAATAAAAATAAAAGTAATTTATATTGATAAAAGATTATTATTGGTTTTTGATTAAACTTGGTCTTTTGTGTTATATCTTCATTTATATTTAATTAATATCATTAAACTTTGAAATTAAAAAAAAAAAATAAGGTTTTCAATGTTTTGTCAAAGAAAAAAAAAAAAAAAATAACCCAATTTTTTTATAAATAAATACTTTGATTTTTTCAGCCTTCGTTGTCCAATGTTTTTTTTTTTAGTCCCCCATCTTTCTCCCATACACTTTTATAAAAAGAAAATTTTTTTTTTTTTTGTCTTGGAAAAAGTAACAAATAAAGTTTTAAATCACACATAGTACACGTGATTTAATTATTTCTCATTTAATATTATATTCCTTATATATATATATATATATATATATAAATTAGTCAAAATTTAATACTTGCTCTTTTATCAAATTGGCAGTTGTTAAGTTGTACTGTTCTTTAATTTCATTATAAATCAAATCCCACTTTTCCACACCACCATACAAATGAATCAATTTTTTGAAAGAATCTACAACAAAAACTGAAAAATCCATGTACCATCTATGTCTCCAAACTGTCAAGTCTACCAAGTGTTTCAAAATTTGGGAATCAATATCATTTATCATCTTGACAACAGTTTCAGATGACAAATTATTATTAAAACCTTTTTCAACTAATGCACTTCTTTCCCTAAATAATAATGGCACCAAGTTTTTTGAAGAGATACCAGAAAATCTTAATGATAAAGCCTGCTCATAGGCAAATTTACTTTCTCCTTTTTTGTTCAATCTTAAACTCAAACTTCCTAATAATTCATACTCAAAACAAGATCCTTGGAAAGATGTAAAATGGGTTGCATGATCCACGTCAGGATCGACTACTTCACTATTTGTCAACTTCATTAATTGAATTTGCCATTTATTGAAATATTTCAAATCCTTGTAAACAATCATAAACATTGAATCTAACCATCTTGAGCATATTCTTTTTTGTCTCAATGGTAAATTATCATCACTAAGCTTCCCTGTTATTGGAGCATATTCTTCATCCATAATGAAAACCTCACTTCTAATGTCTAACAATCTATCCCAAGATACTCTTTCCACCATCTCAACTAATAAAGTGTAACATAAATTGTAACATTTTTTCAAGTTGTTTCCTGGTAAATCTCTCAAAATTGGATCAACTTTCTCCTTTTCACCTAAAACATCCTCAGATGAAAGACCTGTAATTTCTTCAACTACAATATCAGTTGGCAAAGGTAAATGAACTTCTTGGTTAGTCAAAATAGATTTAAAATCTGATCTTAACAAAACAAAAGTATCTTTCAATTGCTCTAAAGGTGCATTATTTAAAGCTAACAAAGCTTTTTCAATTTCATTATTTTTAATCAAACATTTAGTTAACAAAACCCAAGGCATCACTTCATGAGGTTGTATTCTAGCCAAGTGCTCAGCTAATTCTGTAATGTCTTTGATATTAATACCTTTCAAAATTTCACTATCTGTTACATTTTCTTCATCAATTAATTCAAACATTATACTTATTTGTAATTGAAGTAACTCTGTATAATAATCCATAATAACTTCTACATTATTAAGGGTTAAATCATTCAAACATTTCAATTCTGTTACAATTAATTCTAAACAATCCAACTTCTTTCCTTGTTTAAATAAAAGTTTTATTTTCAAGGCATTTAATTTTTTTTTCAAATTGTTTTTTTTACAATCAGCAATTATGTTATCGACAATCTTGAAAGCAAGATTATATTTTTCTGTTAAAGATACCATTTCTATAAAACTATAAACCAAATAATTGTTTAATATTGTGGTGTTCATAAATTGACTTGGAGATCCAGTTAGATATCCGTAATTGAAAACTCTTTTGAAATTTAAAATAAACATTTCTCCAATATTATTAATTTCATTAAAGACTAAAGGATTGTATATTTTACATTCAACAATACTATTAGACTCAGTTCCATATTGATTGCTATTTAAGTGTGCCAATAATCTGATAACACCACCCATAAAACTGTTATTCCAATATTCATCTTTAATTTTAAAATATTTTGAGTCTGCAGCTATATCAAACTTCCCAAACTTCAAATCATCAATAAAATCACATCCAAAATCGGTATAATAAGTGGTTATCTTACCTGAAAAATACATTTTTACATGAACATCAACATAATTGAAAGGGTCATAGGTAACATACTCAATCCAACCAACTTTGAATTTTTTTTGTTCTCCAAACCAAAGCTGTCCCTTTAATTTTTCATTTTCTTCAATATCAACATTTTCTATAGCATCTTTAACAAGCTTCAAATATGAAGCTATACTATTTGGATCAGAGTTGTCTATTCCAATAGTATAGAAATGTGTAGTTAACTCATTTTTCTTCTTCAACTTCATCAAATAATCAACTGGAGAAATTGGAGCTGGATTATGAGTATCCACTGTAGTTGTTGCTGTTGTATCTGAAGGATCTAGAATGTATTTATAAACCTGAACTAAATCAGGTGGCCCTAAATACTCACCATCTTTTGGTGATTTAGCTTCAATAGGGTTTTCTTGTAAATGGTTTGACCAAAGTTTTAAAGATTTTTGCCTTTCAAAAAGAGCTTGAGAGAAATAAGAGTCTACAACCTCAGGGATAGTAGATTGTGTTAAAATCATGTTAATAATGGTTTAATATTTTTCCAAAAAAAAAAAAAAATGTTTTTTATTGAATAATAAAATGGTCTTTCTTAAAGCGTTTTGGAAATATATATATTTATTTTATTTTTACGTGTTAAATATATATATTTTTTTTAGTTTGTGTTTATATTTAGAGTTTTGCTGTTATAGTCAAAAAAAAAAAGCTTTTACAAGTTCCGATAATTGGCTGAGTATTTAGAATTTTAGCTGTGTTGTATTTTTGGTAAAAATAATATCCGACAAATAAATCACGTGAGACACAATGATTTTTTTTTTTTCTACCATTCAAATATATATTTATAAAAAAAGAGCTTTTTATTTCCTCTAACAACTAATTTTAATATTAATTATCATAAAAAGATAATAACTGTTTATTTATTTATTTTTAATTTTATATATCATTACAATTATATTTTCATTTTTTTATTGGAACCTTCACCTTCCTCTTCGCCGTCTTTACTATTATTATCCTCTTCTTCTTCTTGATTTTTTATATCCTTTTCCAAATCGAAATTGCTTAAACAATATTTTTCAGGTGGCAATCTCATACCATATTGTAAAGGCAATTTAGGCAATGGCTTTTTGTTTCTCTCCTGTGCTAATTGCAACAATAAATCTCTTGGCTGAGAAACTTGCTTAAATTGGAATTGAGTTTTTGTTGAGATAGCAAGTCTTAAATGATCAACAGTCATTTTGCTTCCATTAACAATTTTTTTTTTCAAACTTTCAATGCTTTCTCCATGATTTATTTCAATATTATTTGTTTCTCCATTAACATTAGATTTTGTGTGAATTGGTGCTGGCAATGGCTGTGGCTGGTTTAAAACAGAGTATTCATTGTATTCTAAAGCTTCCTGAAGTATCTCCTTAGTGTATCTGTATGAAAAATCTATTAACTGTAGCAAAACAGTATCTTCATATTCATCTACTCCATGTATTCCTAACAGTAAGTGTAAAGTTTTCAAATCTCTTGGTATATTATCTTTGAGAAGTTGTTCACTTGCTGGAGTAGTTTTTAAGTTATTAATAACATTTTTCTCACCACTACTATTCATTTTAAATAAATAAATAGAGATATATATGTATATGGGTATAAAAAGATTTATTTATTTTGTGTATAATATTTTAGTTATGTACTTTGACTAGGTTATTTTATATAATTTAGTTATTATAATTATTAATGTTTTTTTTGCCAAAATTTAGTTTTTTCTTGAATAATTTTTTTTAAAAAAAAATAAATATGTATTTAAAAAAAAAGCACGTGTAATGCGCTACCAGATTACCCATTTTTTTCAAACGATACTTCTATAGTTTAGAACATTCGAGAACAAACTCCGTTTCTAAAAAAACTATCACCAAATTATTCAAAAAAAAAAAAATTTTTTTTTTTTTTTTCCTCTTTTTCATTTTTATGAAGGGGAAACTATTTTTTTTCATTAATATATTATTAACTAAACTTTTTTATACAGTTAGTTTTAAAATAAAATAATAAATATAAGATCCAACAAATAGAAATAAATATATTTCAATTTATCCACAAAACAAAAAAAAAACAGAAATTATTAAAACAAAATGTCTGACAATTGGGAATCAGAAACTATTATTGGTAGAAAATCTAGAATCGGTGGTGGTGGTCCAAGAGCTAATGTCGCTAGAAGTCAAGCTCAAATTAATGCCGCTAGAAGATCTGGTTTAGTTGTTGGTGTTGAAAAGAAATATGCCTCTGGTAACAAGAAAGGTGATGTTGAAGGTCAAAGGTTAACAATGATTGATAGATCCGAAGGTGAAATTATTGCTACTAAGAAGCTAGATTCTGCTGTTCCTCTAGCCATGCAAAAAGCTAGACAAGAAAAAGGTCTATCTCAAAAGGATTTGGCTACAAAAGCTAATGAAAAACCAAATGTTGTTCATGATTATGAAACTGGTAAGGCTATTCCAAATCAACAAGTATTAAGTAAATTCGAAAAGGTTTTAGGTATTAAGCTTAGAGGTAAAGATATTGGTGGTCCATTATTTAAATCTAAAAAATAAAATTAACACAGGATTTTTAATGCATGTATTAAAGTTTTTTTTTTTTTTTTAAATAAAAAATATATATATAAATATATATAGATAGATCTGTATATGTTAAAATAAGAAATTATAAGAACAACTTTGTAAAATCATAAATTTTATACATTTAAAATCTTTTTTAAAAAATAATAATATTATTATTAAACATATTAGCAAATAATATGTCACATGATCATAGTTAAATTTGAGAACTGATTGCATTCATATTTTTTTTTTTTTTTGTTTTTATTTCTCTTTGATGAGAAAAATTTTTGTATTTTTATTTTATTTTTTTTTTGATTTAAACAAAAAATTTGATTTCATAACCAAAAACGTTTTCATACATTACTATATATATACAATTTAATTTAATAATGTCTACTAGCTGTTCCTTTAGTTTTACTCATGAGCCAACAAATGTTTATGACATCTCTGGCAAAGCTTTAAAGTTAACCACTTCTGATGATATAAAGGAAATCATCCAAGACTTGTCAAAGTTTGAAAAAATTACTAAAATTGATATTTCTGGTAACACTATTAGTGATGAACCTTCTAAAGATTTAGCTGATTTTATAAAATCTACTCCTGCTATTTATGAAAATTTGATTGAATGTAATTTTGCTGATATTTATACTTCCAGATTAGTAGACGAAGTTGTCAAATCTTTAGAATTACTATCAGAAGCTTTCTTGAAATGTGAAAACTTGGTATACATAAACTTATCCGATAATGCTTTTGGTTTGAGAACTATTGATATTTTAGAGAAGTTCATTGCTGAAAAGGTTAATTTAAAGCATTTGATCTTATCTAATAATGGTATGGGACCTTTTGCAGGTGAAAGAATTGGTAAGGCTTTGACTTACTTGGCTCAAGCCCAAAAGGAAAAGTATAACAAAACCATTTTAGAAACTTTTATTTGTGGTAGAAACAGATTAGAAAATGGGTCTGCTAGATATATTTCTTTGGGTTTGTACTCTTTTGCTGATTCTTTGAAAACTGTAAGACTATATCAAAATGGAATTAGACCAGAAGGTATCAATTTTTTAATTGAGGGATTATCCAACTGTAATGTTTTGGAATGTGTTGATTTACAAGATAACACTTTTACTTCTAAACCAGGTGTGAAATTTGCCGAAAGTATGACTAAGTGGGCCAAATATTTAAAGGAATTAAACTTGAATGATTGCTTAATCAAAAATGAGGGTTCTGAAGCCATTTTAGAAAAGTTTTTAATCTTAGAATTCAAAAACTTGGAAATCTTGAAATTACAATATAATGAAATTTTACAACAAACTTTAAAAAAAGTCATTTTGCCTATATTTGAAAATGAAAGATTACCATCTTTGAAATTGTTAGAAATCAATGGTAACATTTTTGAAGAAGATAGCGAAGCTATTGAACAATTACAAGAATTATATAAGGGTGAATTAGATGAACTAGATGATTTTGAAGAATTAGACTCTGAGGAAGAAGCAGACTCTGAAGAAGAAAATGAAGAAGTTTTGGCTGAAGAATTAAACTTTGATGAATTAATCAATGATTTGTCTGGTTTAAAGTTAAAAGAATAGTTAAGAGCTTTTATATATAACCATTAAAAATACTTTTTTTGAAAAATTTAAATTTCATTTGTTGTTGAAAGAACTTGTTTTTTTTCTCTTTTTCATTTTTTATGCTTTTTGATTTTTAAATTACTCTCAAATTGATTTATAATATCATCTTTTGCTGCAAACTTTTTCTCTAAAAAAAGTTCCAATTGCTTATCACTTTTATCTAATAATAAATTTAATGGTAATTTTTCTATATGGACTCTGATAATTAATGGTTGTTTTTCATTTCTATTGATTGGTAAAAAGCATTCTAATAAGGAAGGTGATACTTGTAGAATTTGATATTTACAGTCTTTATGTTTCAAGTTTTGATCATTACTAGTTTTTTTAGATTTCCATTTAAAATTTACCAAATTTTTATAATTCTGTAACAAGGATATATTTTGCTGGCAAAAATCATTTTGGTGAGCCAAATAGTGAT
Organism: Hanseniaspora sp. CRUB 1602; assembly: GCA_030573575.1. Lineage (NCBI taxonomy): Eukaryota > Fungi > Ascomycota > Saccharomycetes > Saccharomycodales > Saccharomycodaceae > Hanseniaspora > Hanseniaspora sp. CRUB 1602. The sequence continues at coordinate 207,308 of JAJMDL010000006.1, read as the reverse complement.
GTAAATCCTCATTTTTTGAAACAAGTTCAGGTTTATAATATGTTAAAGTTGAATTATAAATTTTTTTTTGCTTATTTTGGGTATCTTCTTGATTTAAATTTATTTGCTTTTTGGATTCTTTGTTTGCTTGTTGATAAAAATGACATAATGCTAAAAAAGTGTCATACCTTGGATATAATGTCTCTTTACAAACAGGATTGTCATTTTGAAAGTTAAGTTTGTCTTGAATTATTTTTACTTTATATGTCATTACATTAACTTCAGGAAAAAACAAAATAGTGTTATTCTGATTATTTTTTTTATTGCAAATATTATCAATATCAACTTTAAAGTTTTCATTTTTAGAAAAAATTTCTTTAAAAAGTCTCAAATTTGGAATATCTAATATTTTTCCCCAACAAGAAAAGTTGATATTATTGTTTTCATTAGTATTACTGTTTTCAATTTTATTGACATCACGAAAAATAGATTGTAGTACAATATAGTCAAATATTGATCTATGATTTGAAAAAACCATACTAGTTTGTGGAAAAGTGTTGCCAATTTGATCAGTATTATCCTTTTTATCATATAGATCACCAGTTATAACCAATTTTATATGAGATGCTGGATTTTTAATACTTTTTTCAATCAAAAATAACCAATATTTTGATATAATGTTTTTTTTAGAATTTTCCAAAAATGGTTTTGTAACATTTAAAATATAACGTTTTAAAGTTTGGCTTTTTTTATCCAATGGTTCACCTAGTAGAGGTACAAATTTCAATATTGTTAGAAATATATGAAGGACAGTATTTATAGGCAACCATACATATTTATCAACAAAAACCAAATCAATTAAAGTAATTAAAAAAGATAAAATCTGAAATAAAATATAATAATAAAAAATTTTAAGCACTATCTGTTTAATCAAAAGCAATGATTTTTTATCTAAAAAAAACCAAAAATTATCAAATGGTCCTGATATTAGCTCTTCAAAATTTTTTATAATTCTTTTTAATTCACTAAACATTTTTAGAATATTTAAAAATTGAATAATATAGAATACTTTTTAAAGATTTTAAGCTTTTGGTTAGGTATTATATTGTGTTATTCAGTATAGTTTTACATATACTTATATTTTAACTTAGGAAAATTTCCGATAAGCTCTTGTTTTTTTCTTTTCGATAACAGTTAATATATATATATTTTTTTTTGTGTAACAAATTTTTATTTTTATTTATCTACAAAAGCATTAAAAAAAAATATCAATACATAATTTTAAATATCAAATATTAATAGTACTAATAACCAGCAATTGTTTAAAAAGAAATGGAAGACCATACTTCAAACCACTTAGTTTTTAAAACACTTAAGGCACCTCTTCTAGAAGAATATTCAAATGAAAATAAATATCACTCTTTATACAAACCATATGTAGTAGGAAAATATGCAACTGACAGTAGTCAGTTTGAAAATCCTAAGGCAATTTCAGAGGAACCCAATGTCGCGGAAACCAAAAATGTAGCGTTTTGTTTAAACGGTACAAGGTCTAGTGAAACCAGTAGTGAACATAGTCCAATTATAATCACTCAATCTTCCAAAACATTAATTAGAAATAATATTACAGAAAAACCATCAGAGTTCCTGATTATAAAACTTTATATTAGTAATAAATTTGCAATGCAGTTAGAAAAATCGTGGTTTTCATCCTTAAAAGAGATGTTTAAAGTTCATATTGAACCTTCCAGTTATGCATTTGATAAAAAAAACATTACTATAACAATATCAGGAACTATTTTAAATGTTTCCAAAACTGTTCAAAAAATTGGAGAAGCCAGGTCTAAAATTCTGTTTAAAAAATCTTCAAAACCAATAAATCACTATTATTGCGAGATATACATCCTAGAATCAAAAGAAACATGTAATTTTTTAAAAGGTCCTAATCAAAGACCTTTGAATAAGATAGAAAAACGCTCTGATTGCAGAATTATTGCAAATCCTAAAATTTATACATCCAAAGAAGAAGCTGCAATGGTTATTATAGGAAAACCTATAAATATTAAGAAAGCAATTTATTTAATACTTTGCAGAATAAAAACATATAATAAAATAAAGATGAACAACTCAACAAGAGAACCAAAAGATAATACTTTAAAAACAAAAAGTTCTAATTCAAATCAAATTTTTAATAAAAAAGATTCAGTGGAGGTAGATGGTATTGAAGTTCAAAATATAGATGAAAGTGATAATAATAATAAAATTACTAGGTTTGAAAAAAAAAAAAAGAAAAGAAAGAAAAAACAAGAAAATTCTGTAAAACAACTTGATAAATTACAAACAATAAGTGGCAGCAGTATTGACAACAACTCTACTTTATTTTCAATGGATTCTCTAAGACTTTCAAATCCATATCAATACCAAAAACCTGCACATTTATTTCAGCAGTATTTTTATATTATGGACCCAAAAATTAGGATACAAAATTATCATATACAACCACTGAATACTGCCTTTTCACCAACATTTGAACAAGTGCAAATGACAATGCCTAATTATATTTCTCCAATGATTAGATCAGAAATAGCTGTAAATAGTTTTCAGTCTAAGTATCAAAATAACGCTTATTTGAATAAAAGTATACTGACAGAAACTTTAAAGAAGTTTGTTGATATTACAATCATTAATCTTGAAGAAACAAACATCAATGGTTGTATTAAAATTCAGGCATCATTTGATCAACATTATGCATCTTTTGTAATAGGTAAAAGTGGAAGAAATGCTAAAAGACTTAATTTTAAATATGGTGCAAACTTAAAATTTGAATGTTATAATAAGAAATTAAAATATAGAAATTTTTCTTTATGCGGTAATTTTGCAAGTTGTTTAAACACTTTGAATGAAATTAGTATTATAATAGAAAAACATAAAAAGATTGTATTTTAACCAAAAAAAAAACAATATCAAAATCTGTTTGTATTGAAGTAACATTTAATTTAATAATATTTTATTTCATGAAAAAAAAGAGTTTTTTTGGTTTGTAAAGTGTTTATATTTTTATAATAGCTTATTTATATATATTTAAAAAGAAATATTTACCGCCAGAACTATTTTTACATAAATGGAAAGCTCATTTTTTTGTTTAAAAAAAAAAAAAATTAAAGTGTTTCGCGTCACTATTTTTTTCTTTTTTTTTTTTAATTATTTTATTTCTTGGTGTTACTCAAAAAAAAAATATATCATATAAACATTATTTGCTTTCAAAATAGAAAAAAAATGTTTTTCAGAAAACAACCAAGTTGTTAAAAAAAGGTTATAACTTCGTTCGTATTATTTTATATTTTGTATCTTTTATTCTTTTATTGCCGTTATAATTTTTTATAAGGATTTCATAGATGAATATTACTCAACAAGTGAAGAAAACGTCTCATCACATTCAAAAAGAAGTTAACCATATGAAAAAAAGTAGTGTACATAGAATTAATGGTCCAATATTAGAAAATATATTTAAAAAAGGAATAGATATACAAATTTATAATGAAGAAAATCTGTCAAAACTTGCCATAGTGCCAATAGAAACTAGGGAAAAGAATCAATCTAGTAGTGTTGTAAATGATATACCACCAACACTCAGTAGAAATAGTAATTTAACTACACAAACATTAAACACTAACATTAATAACAATACAAGGAGTAATAATTTACAAGATATACAGAGAAATACAAACCAAACTTCATATAAACCTTCTGTTCAAAGATCCAATACCTCATCAAACATATCTCGAAATATAAACAAAAGACAAGAAACGGTTGCAGGTTTAAATATAGAAATTTCAGAACTCTCAAAACCAGTAACTAAAAATACAAACTTAAGTAATGGGAGAACTTTGGCAAAAAGTTCATCTTTCAATATAAAAAAAACTGAAACAAATTCACAAGAAGAAACAATAAATATTTATAAAGAATTAGTTATCTTACTTGAAAGAAAATGTTCTGTATTAGAAGCTACATCTCTTTCGCAAGATGATAAGTTACAGAAAATACAAAATCTTGATAAAGAACTCAAACTTAAGAAAGAAATTTTGTGTAAGCCATCTACCTCAAAGAGTTTAGAAAGAACAGAAAATACGGAATTATATGAAGTAAGGAAAAATGCTTCCAATGATAAAAATGATGAATCTTTATTTGACAAAGTTTATAATGAAGTAGAGGATTCTAGTGATGATGACAATTTAATTTATGACATTGAAAAAGAGATACAAAGAAAAGAAGCGTTAGCAGCACAACGACAGAAACAAGAAAAAAAACAATCTGAGAAAATAATAAACAATAATATTAATGATAATGACTTTGATGACTATATGGATCAGGAATTTGATGATTTTAATAATAGTGGAAAAATTGCAGATTTTATACATTCAGATGTTAGCATAATTGCAGATAGTAGAGATCATATATCTTTATCAAAACTTCAATCCAACAAATCAAACATAACAGATGAAGCGGAAATAGAAGATTCACATTATTTCAGTAGTGGACAAGAATATAGCCGGCACCAAAGTGATATTGATTTTGTAGCTGGAGGTGATTCATTAAACAATGGAGGTGATGAATCATTTAATCCTGGAACAGATTCTAGTTCTGAAATTTCGGATATAATATCTACTCAACAAAAACTAAGAAAGAATAGTGATGACTTGATTATTTTAGATAATGCTTCAAAGATTGGTGTTAAAGATGAGCCAATGGAATTAGTAAACTTTGATGATTCTTTTGACAATGGAGTTGAAAATTTACCTCATGTAATTTTATCAGATGAATCTGAAGGTGAAGTGATAGAATTAAGCTCTGATTATGATGCTGAAAGAGAAACTTATGCATATAATGAAAATATAGACTCAATAGATCAGGATTTTGAAATTATTTCCTCACAACTATCAAATATTGATAGCACTACAAAGAAAGTATCTTTACAAGATAAGTACAACTTTAAATCAGAAAAACTTACTGATGATGAGGATAGTGATGATGATGATGAACTTCAAGCTTTAGTTTTTGATCAAATTGACAGATCAAAGTCATTAACAACCACCCAGACAAGAATAAGACCTGCTGGTGAAAATAGATACTCATGGTCAGATGAGTTGGAAGATAACTTACAAGCCAAGTTTAAATTAAATTCGTTTAGATCTAATCAACTTGATGCAATAAATGCTACTTTAAAAGGTCAAGATGTTTTTGTTTTAATGCCTACTGGTGGTGGTAAATCTTTATGTTATCAACTTCCAGCAACTGTCAAACAAGGAAAATCACAAACAACATTAGTCATATCTCCATTGATATCTTTAATGCAAGATCAAGTAGATCATTTAAGAGCTTTAAGAATTAATGCTGCAATGATTTCTTCTAAGGACTCTGCAGATTCAAGGAGAGAATCATTTCAAATGTTTAGAGATGGTGCATTAGATCTAATCTATTTATCTCCTGAAATGATAAATAAATCTTCACAATGCAGAAACACTATCAAAAAACTTTATGAAGGTGACAAACTAGCCAGAATTGTTATAGATGAAGCTCATTGTGTTTCTAGTTGGGGTCATGATTTCAGACCTGATTATAAACAGTTAAATTTTTTCAAAAAAGAATACCCGGATATACCAATGATGGCACTGACTGCTACAGCATCTATGAAAGTCAGAACAGATATTCTAAACAACCTTGGGCTAAATAATGCTGTCCTGTTTAAGCAATCATTCAATCGTCCTAATCTAGTTTACATGGTGAGACCTAAAAACAAAAATTCTATGTTTGAAATGATAACGGAGATCAAAAATAGATTTTTTTCTAATACTGGTATAGTTTATTGTAACTCTAAAAAACAATGTGAGGATACATCAAAACTTTTGGAAGCAAATGGATTATCATGTTCTTTTTATCATGCTGGAATGTTAAACGAGGATAGAAGTGAAGTTCAAGTTAAATGGCAATCAGGAGAGATCAAAATAGTATGTGCAACAGTAGCGTTTGGTATGGGTATTGATAAACCAGATGTTAGGTTTGTTTATCATCATACAATGCCAAGAAGTTTAGAAGGGTATTACCAAGAATGTGGTAGAGCAGGAAGAGATGGAAAGACTGCTTTTTGTGGTATGTACTATCAATATGCTGATTTTAAGTCATTAGAATCACAAATTAAAAAAGATAAAAGTTTAACTAATAAAGAATTGAAACAAAGGCATTTGGAAAAATTACATGAAGTTTTAAATTATTGCTCTAATACCATTGAATGTAGAAGAAAATTAGTCCTTCAATATTTTAATGAAAATTTTGATGTTAAATTATGTAAAAAAACATGTGATAACTGTAAAGCTTCTAATATCGTTGAACATAAAGATATTACAGAAGATGCTAAACATCTTTTAAATATTGTGGAGAAGATTGGTCTTGAAGATTTAACTTCGAATTATATTATAGATGTTTATAGAGGATCAAGACAACAAAAAATTGTTAATAATGGTCACTCCCTTTTAGAAGAACATGGCAAGGGATCAAAATATTTAAAAGAAGATGTTCAAAGAATGATTCAATTATTACTAGATGAAGGGTATTTGAGAGAAAAGATTGGTACAAACGGTCTAGGTTTTACAAACACATATGTTAAATTTAATAAAAAGCTAAATTCACCATTGACAATGACTTTTTCTGCTTCAAAATCATCATCAAGTACACCCACCTCTTCAAGACCTTCATCATCAGCACTTTATGGTGGTACTAGTAGTAGAAGAACAGGAACAAGTATGAGAATGATTAATGATGTTTTATCGAAAAATGTTGATATAAACCAGGAAGGTTTAAAAGAATTTCAACAAAAAAAAAAAGCATTAATTAAAACTCAACTGACTAAACAAAAATCATATCAAAATGGTAGAAAAAAGCAAATCAACAGAGGTTATAAACGTGCCAGAAGAAGAACTTAGTTTCTAAATATTTACATAACCTTTACACATTGTTATTATTATTAATGATTTTAAAAAATTGTTTCTATTGCAAACAATATTATATATTTTTTTTAATGTTTTATCTTTACCCACATAAATAATTATTACCCGATTGAAAGCATTTAACTTTTTTTTAAAAAAAAAAAAAAAGAAAGAAAATAATCAAGCACTTGCCTAACAATCCAAAATTTTGATATGCAAAATCTTTATCATTAATATTTTAATATATACTGTTTTTCTTTTAAGTTGATATATATATATATATATATAAATATATCCAAAAATTAAAATTAAATACATTTGAGTTACCTCTAGAAGTTTAATTTATCTATTTATTTATATATTCTTGTGCTTATTTATGGCAGGTTTAAAAAAAAGTAACTCAAAAACTTTTATTCCATCTTCATTAACAAACACGTTTTCTTTACAAACTTATGCTACTGATAAACAAGGAAAATTAGTACCCACTAAAAAAAAGAGAACATATAAAAGAGCGTGCAGATATTGTAATAAAAGACATTTTTCATGTGATGGCAAAAGACCATGTGAGAATTGTATAAATAAAAGAGTTGAATGCGTAGATCTTATTAGAAAACAGAAAGTTAAGAAAGATATATCTATTACAAATGATTCTACTTCAACTTTTAATAAAGATAATCAAGATGGATCTGAAAAAAAATTAAACGGTTCCAATGAAAATAATAATGATGCTTTAATATTTGAACAACAGCAAGTCTTATCATCTGTTTCCACAAACAATCAACAAAACATACCTTCTTTTTCTGTTAATTTGGATCAAGATAATGTACCACAACCAATTGATATTTTGAATGAAAATAATAATGCTTCCAGAGAAAGTAGGAATACGAAAACACCATCTGTTATACCAAATAAATTCAAAAACAAAAACTTTCAAAATGATTTTGAGAAACCTCCCACTTCAACAGTTGGAAATTTTAATAAGGAAGTAACAAATCCATACCAAAACAATATACATATATCTAACAATCAATCAGACATTGAATATACACAACAACAAATAAGAACTAAACCTAACAATGATCCTATTTTTATGAGACCGAGCAATAATTTTTATGAAGAATCAATTAATAATTTTCAGCCTTCATCAACTCAACCTCAAGTCGTCAGTGATGATGTATTTAGTGACAGTAGCAGTGAAGATGATTATGAAGAGGAAAAAGATATAAATCTAAGCGATGATAATAATTATTATGGAAATTCTTTCCAACGAGATATTATTAAAACAAAGAGTGAAAATAATCTTCCCAGTACTGAGTATATTTTAGCAAATCAACAAGCAAAACAAGCGATATATGAAAAGAAGCAACTTAAAAAGAAAAAGAAATTACAGAGATTGGAAATTTGCAAATATTTAGGACCCAAAGGATATGAAGTATTGATTGATCCAAATATAGATTTTTTGCATCAACACTTTCCCTTAGTTGCTATTGATCAAGATAATGGCGATTTATTTAATCAAGAACAAGCATTTAACAATATTTCTGATGGAAACTTTAATACTAATACCAATGATTTACAAAATAGCAATAATAATGGTTTGAATAAAGATAACAATGTAACAAAAAACCAACTCACAAAGGGAATTGATTTTAGAATAATAAATTTAGAAAAAAAACTTTTGATTCCATCATCATATTATACAACCAATAATTCTAACCCTAAAGGTATTTCATATATTTTAGAGTTGCCACCTTTGCCTGATGGAGAATCAAGAATTGTATCTAATCCAGAATGGACACATTCGCTTCAATATAAAAAACCAAGTGAGATTTATTCAAAGATTACACAACCATTTTTACACACACATGGTTTCACTTCTTTACTAGAATACATTAAAAAAAGATTTTCTAAATCTGATGTAATTAAAATTTGCTATGATATTGCTGCTATAAGACCTGTTTTCATTGCTTCATGTATAAATTTTCAAGAAGAAGATATGATTTTTATGGAACATTGCTTTCAAAGAACTCTTTTGGAATATGCATCTTTTATCGAAGAAGTAGGGAACCCCACTATAGTATGGCGTAGAACAGGCCAAATATCGTATGTGAATGATGAATTTTTGATGTTAACTGGGTGGACTAGACAACAGCTTTTAGGTAAGATGACTTTTGTTATAGAAATATTAGATGATGAATCATCGTTGATTTTTTTCAAAAATTTTAAAGCAGTTTGTTATTCTGATTATACTGGATTTGTTAATGTTCCAACAATGAAAGTTTTGACACCTAAAAAAGGGAATTATGTCGAATGTAGTTCATTCTTTATTGTTAAAAGAGATACGTTTGGTCTTCCAACATTCACTGTTGGAAATTTCCTACCAAAATAATGGATAAATATATATATTAGAAAGGGGGGAATTGAAAGAGAGAGAGAAAAAAAACAGTTTTATTTATATATTTATTTATTTCTTTTTTACAAAATTATAGCTGGTATATACATTTCTAAATGAATAATAATGATAACAGTTTTGGACCTTCTTTAACAACCTAGTTACTTAAGATTTCTTTGATGAACTCTTCATAATCAATTAAACCATTTTCATCAACATCAACACCTTTCAAAATTTCATCAACTTCCTCATAAGAAAGTTTTTCACCTAATCCAGTTAGCATGTATTTCAAATCACCAATAGCGATCTTACCAGTTTGGTTGGTATCAAATATTTTAAAAGCTTTAACGAAATCTTTGTATGACTTGTTTATGGTAGATTGTAAAACATCATTGTTGCTATCAACTAGTTGATTTAATGCATCAAAAGAAAAAGAATCTTTTGAGCTATTAGATAGAATATTACTGATTTGTTGTTCTGATGGATTGTAACCAATTGCTCTTAAATAATCACCAACTTTTTCCTTAGAGATGACTCCTTCATTCTTTTTATCAAATAAAGTAAAAATATCTTGATATGTTTTAGTAGTAGCACTCATTTTTTTAAATAAATATTAATTTTTTATTTCAATTGGGTTTTAGTTGATTGTCCTTTATTTATTTTATTTAATTAAATGGTTTTGATCTTGATAAATCAAATATAAATACGTAAGAGACACTATTTAAAAAAAGAAAAATTTTTTTTTTTTCTTTTAACTCTGTTTGATTCTTACAAAAAAAAAAAACAAAAAATAATTGAAACAAAAAATTTGTTTACACCAACAATTTCCTAATTCGAAGATGTTTATTTTTAGGAATATGTCATGTGTCTTTGTATAAACATTACACTATAAAAAAATTAAAGTTCATATATAACAAAACACAAAACCCCCTTAACTGTAATTTCTAAATAGTAAAACAATATATATATATATATTTGATTACAAATATAAATGAATAATTTTTATAACAAAGTTAAAAAAAAAAGAAAAAGAAAGAAGGAAGAAGATCAAAGTTGTTACAATTTTAATTGCATTTGTATATTAATTTTTTTTATATTTAAAATTTTGTCGGATATAATCAAAGGAATATTTTTTTATTTATTTAATCGGATTTAGATAATTATTGATACGACGGAAATCGGGTGAAAAAAAACTCACCCCAGGTTCTTCTCTTATAAAATTACAATATGAACAACTCACTTATTATTTATTTATCAAAAGGGTGATTATTGAAGTAATAAATTTGTTATTATAAACAAAAAAAAAGGGTTTTAATTTCATTTCCCAAGATTGATAGTTATATTAAATCTTGTGATCCTTTTTTTTGTTACATAAAAAACAACATCATTAACCTGGATACAATTGGTTCAACAATATTATAAACTAATGTCTCTAATTAGTATTGTACAGAACAATAAAAAACTTATACTTTTTGGTATATGTTCATATTTGTTGTTTTTATATCAACTTGTTGATGTCATTAATAGATCTAATAATTTATTACAAGTGTTATTATATCTTTTTTCATCATCCCAAACAACTGCAGGATCAGCATCATTGAGTGGTAATGATGCAAACACAAGTACTGATTTTGTGTATGGAAATAGAAAATGTTTTTTTGTCACAATTAATTTTTTATTATTCAATGTGTTTATATTTGTTAATAATTTTTTAATCAAGTTTTTACTCTTTGGAGAATTAAGAATGATAGAAATTGAAAATTTAAATAATAGATTTATTAAGAATATAATAAACGAAATTATTTCAATAACAGTAATGATAAATAGAGAATATGCCAATACACAAAATAATCATCAAACTGATATTAATTTTTATATTAGAAATTCTAAAAGAAACTATGGTTTAAATATTTTGATTTATTTGCTGGTATCAATAAGTTTGAAAGTAATATTTTGGATAACTTTGGACAGATTAGATATGATTTACAATAGACATTCAAATGAGCATTTGAATGTCAATAATAATACTATTCAGTTTACAGGAAATTCTTTAAAAGAAGATAGAGAACAATTATTAAAAAACAATTTTACTTTTGTTTTCAAGTTTTATCAATCAAAGTATTTTTTAATTTTAGCTTGTTTGAGCTGGTTTTCTGTCAAAATGGCGTTGTCATACATTAAAAACGATATTGATTCTTCATCTCTATCATCAATCAGCTTTCAATTATTTTTTTCTTTATTCTCTATTCAATTGGCAACAACATGGGCACACTCTGTAGTTCATTTGATTGATTTTTATAAATCCAAGAGTCAACATGATGAAATTACTATTAAGTTGAGAGAATCTATGAGACAAACAAATAAAGTTGATTTAGAATCTCCTGAAATTTCTTTAGAAGAAGAAGGCATAGAAAACGAAGAACAAGAAGGAGAAGATGAGGAAGAAATAGACTCCGATGATGAAGGAATATTTGGAGCTAGTGAAACTTTTGAAAGAAAATACAGATTGGAATTATTGATTAATGTGATATCAAATATTTTACATATAATTTGTAGATTTGCTATTGGTTTTAGTAAAAATGATTTCAGTGGACTAGCTTCATTTTTCTCAAATGAACTACTAATGCAAATACATAGAGCGTTTACTGATAGTAGAAAGTTAATCAACATTTATAACAAGTATGAACAACTACAAGAACTACCTTCACCAACTGAAAGTGAATGCAAAGAACAAGATACATGTATTATTTGCATGGATTCATTATATCCTACAAAGAACCAAAAAAACCTAATATTGAAAAGCAAGAAAAACAAGGATAAAGCATTTATTACAGAAATGCTTAACAAGTTTAAACCAAAAATTTTACCATGTGGTCATTTTTTACACTTATACTGTTTGAAAAATTGGTTTGAAAGATCTAAAAGCTGTCCTATGTGCAGAATGGATATTTTTGAAACTTCAACAGGAAAATTGAAAAAACAACAAGTATTCAGAAATAGAAACAGGTCTTTATCTTTTGGTAACACACCTGCTTCGTCCGCTGGCGATTTAAGTTACTTGCAAAAAAATGATGATTATGGTGTTCCTATAGAAGATGAAGTATTTGAAGAAGATAATAAGGAGAGTTTCCACAATGAACAAAAAAATACAAACAATGAAAAGATATTTATAGACAAGTCGGAGTCTATTGATAATGATAGTGGAAAGCATAATGAAAATGAGTATGATTATAAAGATGTATCAAATCATGGTAATACTACTAATGCTATTGTTTTTAAAACATATAAGCATAATGAACCTGTATACTGCACAAAATCAGGGAGATTAGTATTATCTTCTTATGATTTTTATGTTGAAGATTCTAAGTTTAAATTAGAACATGAGATAAAGTTGGATAATGATGAACATGAAGGGTTTGGAAACAGATATGTGGATGAGAAAAGTCCAATAAAGATTAAATTAGATACATCTGGATTTATATCAATATAAAATAAAGTAATAAATACACACATATATATATATAAATAGTTCTATAAAATGCATACATGTGTGCATATATTCCAATTTAATTTTATCTTAATCCGTCCAGTATTGATGATCATCCGATTTTTGTTGAGAATTAATGTCATTTAAATTTTCAAACATTAATGACTCTTGTCGCATTAATTCATCATCATCATCTATGACATTCATAGAATTGTTATATATTTCAGATGCCTCATTTTCTGAAGAACTAGTGCTTGTATTACCTTCAGAATCAGATCCTTTACCAAAAATTTTATGTTTTAAAAAACTTAATTGCTCCAAAATAAAAGTTTTGTTAAAATAATATTTTCTAGTGTGTTGGTTATTATGATTATCTTTTTTATTTCTATAATCATTAAAATTATTTATATCATCATTTGTCTCGGTTGAGATTCCTAGTTGTTTAAATATTTTTACACTTTTGTTTAAATTTAAATTTGCTTCTCTTAAAATATCTTCTTCATTTCCAGTTACACGAGTCTCTAGTAAAATACCATTACAATCCACTAAAATCATATATGATAAACCCAAAAAATAATTAAAAATAAAATCATCTTGAAATGGCGGGATTAACATCATCTCCTCTAATGCATTTAAAAATTGTTTAAATTTTAGGAGATCTTTGTTACTGAATGTTTCCATAAACTTTTTATAGTGCATTAAAATGTTGTAGTAGAAATAAAAATATATCACACGTGGAATGCTATTAAAAGTTTTAATTCTGTTGAAAAAAGCAAACTTATCTGTTTGCGTTCTATTCAAATTGACTCTTACTAATGGACTGTTTTTGAAGGTAACCCATTTCAAGAAATTCAATAAGGGATCTTTCTCAAAATCATAATCTTTAATTTCTTCTCCACTTCTATAATTTTGTAGTGTTACAATAATTAGTGAATAAATCTGTCTAATTTCTATATTTTCAATTCTGATAATTATAGACATACATTTGTACGCTCTTTTCCAATTTTTATGGGAAATAGACATATGCCAAATTTGCATCACATTAGATATATTTAACAATTTATAATTATTTTCGATTATACCTGTTTCACTATAATCTGTTAGAAAATGTTTTGTTTTATAATGCTTTTTGGTTTTTTTGAAAAAAGTTTTGTCATATGCCTCAAGATGTTGTTTTTTAGTTGTTGCTAAAAGTATTGATTTATTTTTCTTTTTTAATTCTTTTACGTAAGAATAATGATTCCAATTGTTAAACTTATGAAAGGTAAGATCAATAGTTTCATTTTTTTTTGGGATATTGATTATGATTTCCTCATCTCCATTGATTTCTTCTCTTTCATTAGTATTAATACTTTCTTCTATATTATGCTCTTCAATAATCTGTTTTGGATACCATTCTTCATAAGAATTTTGTGGTCTATCAAAATGATGAATATATTTCTTTTTAAAAGATTTTAAAGGCTTTTTAAATTGCCGTAGTTCAGTTCTTTTTCTTACATTATAATGATGTGTTTTCTTATCATCGTTTGAATGCAAATGCTTATAAATATAGTATTTTTTATATTGTAATGTTTCGTTTAATCGTTTCTGTTTATTATTTGTTACAACAGGTAATTCATAAATACCCATTTTAAAATATGTTTAATAAATTATTAAATAATGTTACAAAAAAAAAAAAAAAAACTAGAAACAAAATAAGAAGAAGAAGATTGAAATACAAAAATTACTGGTTTTATTTAGTAATTTTAGATATAGTTCTTAGTTTAAAACTAAAAGATATATTAAAATTTAAATTAGATGATGCTTTTTTTTAAAAAAAAAAAAAGTAATAATAAAATGCATCAAAGATCATTTATAAAAATTGCTTTTTTTTTAAATTTTTTTATTTTTTCGGTAAAAACAAATAACTAAGCAACCTTAGTGTAATTTATACACGTGATGTGATGCTTATTTTAAGAGAAAAAATAAAATAAAATAGAATCATTTTTAAAAAAGTTTTAAATTAATTTTAATAAACAAATCCATTAAAAAATACTTTCTCTCATTGCTTTTTGCTTTTGTTTTAAATAAATATTCATTAAAGTTATATACAAGATTTTTTTTTAAAAAAATAAAATCAATTGATTATCTACTATTCTTTACATGTATAAAATTTTATTATCTTATACTAAAAGTGATTTTTCATTGCTTTATTATTGATATTTTTTCTTTCTTTCTTACATCATTCCTTGCATACCTGGCATACCCGGCATCCCAGGTTTCTTAATAACAGGTTCTCTACTATCAACAATAGCAACTTCAGTGGTAGCTAATAAAGTAGCAATACCAGAGGCATCTAACAAACCAGTTCTAACAACTTTGTATGGATCAATGATACCACTTTCTAGCATATCAGTATATTGCAACTTGGCAGCATCATAACCAAAGTTAAAGTTAGATAAATATTCACTTCCATCTTCAGTCAATTTACCAACAATAACAGAACTTTCTAAACCAGCATTCTCAATAATCTTTCTAGATGGTCTAGTTATAGCCTTTCTGATGATATCAACACCTAATTTTTGATCAAAGTTTTCAACTGGCAAATCTTTTAAAACTTGTGTAGCTTTCAATAAAGCGGTACCACCACCTGGTAAGATACCATCTTCAACAGCAGCTCTAGTAGCATTCAAAGCATCATCATATCTATCTTTCTTTTCCCCAACTTCAACATCTGAAGCACCACCAATTCTAATTAAGGCAACACCTCCATCTAACTTGGCTAGTCTTTCTTGTAGCTTTTCAGCTTCATAAGAAGAAATGGAACTATCCTTCAAACTATTTTTAATATAATCAACTCTGTCTTTCAATCTGCTTTTATCACCATGACCACCTAATACTAAAGTAGAGTTTTTACTGATTTGAATAGAATCACAAGAACCAAAATCTTCTGGAGTAATGTTTTCGGGGTATTTAGCAAAATCTTCAGAAAATACTTGACCTCCAGTTAAAATTGCAATATCATGTAACATATTCTTTCTGTTGTCACCAAAGCCTGGTGCTTTAATAGCACAATTTCTGATAACATTTCTACCATGATTTAATACACAACAAGTCAAAGCTTCACCATCAATATCTTCGGAAATAATGATCAAATCTCTACCCATTTTCTTGGCTAATTCCATTACTGGCAAGACTTGTTTAGCTTGTGTCAATTTAAATTCAGAAATGAAAACTAAAGGTTTAATAAATTCTTGCTTGTTTCCGTTGTCCAAGTTGGCATTCATTCCAAAATAACCAGAAGCCCAACCTTTATCAAAGTTCATACCTTCAACAATTTCTAGTTTATCTTCTAATTGATTACCAGTTTCAACATTAATAACACCTTCCTTACCAACTTTTTCCATAGCTTGAGAGATGATCTTACCGATATGTTTATCACCATTAGCAGAGATTGTGGCAACTTGTAAAACTTCTTCACTAGTAGTAACTTCCTTCTTCTTAGTTTCCAAAAATTCAATAACTTTTTGAACAGCTAGAGTAGTACCTCTTCTCAAGTCCATTGGGTTACAACCGGCAGCAACATTCTTAGTACATTCTTCAAAAATGGCTCTACCTAAGACAGTAGCAGAAGTAGTACCATCACCAGCAATTTCATTAGTAGTGGAGGCAACTTGTTGTAATAATTTACAACCCAAGTTTTCAAATGGATCTTTCAAGGTAATGGCTTTAGCAACGGTAACACCGTCTTTAGTGATTTTTGGTTGTAAAACACCATGTTGTTGTTCAATAATTACGTTTCTACCCTTTGGACCTAATGTAGAGGCTACAGCATCAGCTAAAGTGGAAATACCTTTTAACATTTTTTGTCTAGCTTCATTACCAAATTGAACTTCATTATATGAGGAGTATAATTGAACTCTTTTTAAGTTGTTAATAACAGATCTTCTCAACATTGTTTATTTAATAATAATAATAATAATAATATATTTATAGATTTTGTTAATATTTTGAGTATGGTTTTATTGTTATTATTGTTTAAGTTAAAAATAAAATTAACAAATCATAAGGATAATTAATCATACATGTGGGTATTTTTTTTTTTTCTGGAAAAAGTTGACAAAAGAGCTTTAAAAAAAAAATTAAAAAAATTTTTTTTTAACCCTCTCTATTATGCAGAACTAACACACGTGATCCAATTTTAGTCCGAACATCGGCATATATAAATTATTAAAAACGAGTTTATTTTAATTGTGTTTAATTAATTCAAAATATATATATTTTTTTATATTTTATTCGATTTAAAGAATATTACAGCTACTTTATATATATACTATATATTCCTGTTTTATATTTATTTATTAATTATTAACATTCATTTGCTTTTGTTCATAAAAAAAACTTACATCTTTATTCAACTTTAAATATCCTGTTTGGATGGAGGATAATTTTCACCAGTCTTGGAGTTATAAAGAACAACACCATTAGCTTTAGCATTTTGCTTATCATATTTCTTTTGGAAGTACATAAAGATAACAGAGGAAGCACCCAAGATACCAGCAATAGCAGCACAGAATGGGAAACCCTTTGGATAAGTTGGTGCTGTAGCAGAGTCCCAGTTTAATTTATTAGTAATGGCCATCCAGGATTGAGCAAAGATATTTGAGACAACTAGAATTTGAGCTCTTTCAGTGGTGTCATGTTTAGAAATAGCAGCCAATTGCATATAAACTGGTGGTGCAGACATCCAACCAGCCATTTGCAAATAGAAAGCAGATTTTTTAAGACCTTCAGAAACATCCCAAATAGATAAAACAATGTTACCATACATATTCAAAATTTGAGACAAAATGACAGCTTGATATTTGGATTCAAAAATATCAGACCAGAATGCAGCAATACCTAATAATCCAAAGAAGATAGCTGCTGGAATAACAGATAAGTTGTTCAATTCAACAGTGGTGTATCTGTCTAAAGATTTCAACCATAACAAGTAGGAACCAGAGGAAGCATTGGAAGATAACCAACAGAAAGTAGCGTAAAACATACACAAGTATACTTTATAACCAAGCAATAACTTTTTCCAGGTTTTCCAACTCAATAAATCTTTAGTAGCAACAACTTTATTCTTGTAACCAGGGTTATATTTTCTAATATTTTGAACATCTTTATCAGACAACCAAATAGAAGAGACCTTATCTGGAGAATTACCTGGCAAAGTGTAGAATGCAAGAATAGCAATAGCAATACCAATAATACAATCAATAAAGAAATTCCATTGCCAACCTTCATAACCACCACTACCATTCAAATCAGCTTTAATTCTAGCCATTAAGAAACCAGAAGATAGAGAACCAGCAGCTTGACCCATGTAATAAATGACAGATCTAGTGGTAGACATAGAAGTTGGATAGAAACCACCAATTAAATATTGGTAAGCTAAATAAGAATTAGATTCCATCATACCCAAAATAAATCTACAAGCTTTTAATTGAGCACCATTTTGTGAGAAACCAGCTCCCAAAGTAGCAAAAGACCAAATAATTTCAACAACAACTAAATATGGAACTAATGGAATTCTATCTAAAAAGAACAAAAATGGCAACTGGAAGATAATTGTACCAATAGTAGTAATATTTTGAATATCAGTCAAATCACTACCACCCAAGTTTAATTTAGTAGACATACCAGATACATAAGCATTATTCAAGTTAACAGAATCCAAATATTTAGACCAGTAAGCCAACATGGAAATAACAGCTAGAGTCAAATCTAACTTAACAACAGTCCATCTCTCATCTTTAGTCTTGAAAGGACCGAACCAAGACCATCTGTTATGTTCTCTTTGCAATGAAGTGCTTGAATATTCTAATTCATCGAAAAATTTGTACCATGGTCTGTTAGCTTCATCTCTGTATTCCAAAAATTGAGTAGCTTCTGGTGCCACAAAGCTTTCTACTTCACCAGTGACTACACTAGAATCGTTTTGTTCAATTCCAGCATTTTTTTCATTTAATTTAGAAGAATCAATGTCTTCAGATGAGATGAATTCTTCTTCTTTTAATTCATTTGCTAAGATATCATTTTCATATGGAATATCTCTAATAGTTGGGAAAAACCCATATTTTAAATCACCATGTAAAAATTTAACCATTTTTTTATATTTGTTCGTTGATTCAGTAGTATTTAAACTGGTTTTTTAATTTTTATTATTATTATTTATTTTAATTAAATAAAAAGATGGAGAAGAAGGAAAAAAAAAGTGAAAATAAACTTTCAGATATTCTTCTTAAATAGTTTTTGAAGTTAAAAATAATTTACTCCTTTATTTAATTAAATTAGAGTTGACTCATTTCATATATTAGTAAAATCCAAAGAAAAAGAAATTTTTTAAACTATTTATTCTGGGAAGCTTTACACTTAAAATCTTTTATTTTGCACAATGCTTTTTTTTATTTTACCACAGTTTCTTTACTTTGTATAGTGAAATAAGCGCTCAAATCTTTAAAAGAAAAAAATCTTTAAAAAAAAAACTATGTTGATGCTAAAAAGTATGGTGAAATAAGGTTAGGCATGTGATAGTTTTATCAGAAAATGAGTGTAAAATTTGAGATTTTATTAAAAAACCACCACTTTTTTTTTTTAAAAAGAAAAATCCAAATTTACACAGTTTTTTTTTTTTTTTTTTGCTTTTTTTTAGCGAACCACAATTTATATTTTATCCAGATTTTAGAAAAAAAAAATTAGTTTTCTCTTAGTAAATAACATTTATACTGTATATCCGAATTGTACTGGGGGTCTTTTCCCCTCTTTTTTCTCTATACTAGTAAATATTCCCAAAACTTAAAGTAATATTATGATTCATATTGATTAACTAAATAGCAATCTAAATATATAAATGTTTGATTATGATTATTGATAATAGATTACAATACACGCCTGTGCATTAATAAAAGAAAAATACTATAGTAATTAATTAAAGATTACTTTTACATTTAAAAATACCTTTTTTTCTTCTCTATAATTAATTTAAGCATACAGAATAATAGACTATTTTCTATAATCATAAATCTAAACTATATCTAATTGATATTTTAGCAATCATATCGAATCTATAAAACTTAATATTTTTTCATCCTCGTTTTTTTTAAAGAACACCTATCGTAAAGAAAGTTCTTGTTGGTTTTCTATTTTCTCTCTCTTGAATATATGTATATGTGTGTAATTTAAATATGCTAATTCTATTATATTTTTTTTGAAAGAAAAGAAAAACAGAAACTTTGTAAAAAAAATGTTTCAAATGTAATTCAAAAACATATAACTTGTTTATAAATGTTCCAAAATTAAAATTAGATTTAAAATATTCAGAATATTTTTTTAATCACCACAATATTTTATATATAAAATCGCAAATAAATACATTAATTTTATAAAGCTCCATCAGTATATATACATATTGCCGTATAAATAGTATTTAAAAATATAACAAATTTTCCACAGTGGTAAAAAAAATTAATATTCCACCACTTATATCGTATATTTGTTTTTTTTTAACTCCACAATTTCCGATTTTTTAATTTGTTTTGGTAAAAATAGCCACACATCTAATATTTTTTATGTGTATCTGTTGTTATATGTGGCTGATATATATATTTTTTGAAAAAAAAAAAAAAAATCTGTAAATTATTCACGTGTTAATTATTGAATTGCACGTGTGTTCACATTTCTTTTTTTAAATGTTTATATCCGAGAGGGTTAGCAATGTCCCAAAATGGAATTTTAAAAAAAAAAATTTTTTTTGTATTTTTTGTTGACTAGTTTTACTTTGCGTAATTTTTTTTTTTTGTTCTTTAATAGGTAAAAGTTAAACACTAATAAATAGCGTGTGTGGTTCGTTTCCCCTTGGATCGAATTTTTTTTTTTTGAAAAAAAATAACAAACAACATAGAAAGAGACACTTTTGAATCAAAAATTAACATCACTTGAAAAGTTTTTTTTTTTTTTTTAAGCATTAATTATAGAGTGGCAAAAAAAAAATTTTTTTTATAATATATTTATAATACATTTATTTTATTTTTTAATTAAATTTAAGATATTTTTATTAATAAAAACCTCGAGATTATACTAATCTAATAAAATTTTATAAATAACTTAATATGTCTGCTCCACAACAAGAAGTTCCAACTTTTAAATTAGTCTTAGTAGGTGATGGTGGTACTGGTAAAACCACTTTTGTTAAGAGACATTTAACTGGTGAATTCGAAAAGAAATATATTGCTACTATTGGTGTTGAAGTCCATCCATTAGCTTTCCACACTAACTTTGGTGAAATCAAATTTGACTGTTGGGATACCGCTGGTCAAGAAAAGTTTGGTGGTTTAAGAGATGGTTACTATATTAATGCTCAATGTGGTATCATCATGTTTGATGTTACTTCCAGAATTACCTATAAGAACGTTCCAAACTGGCACAGAGATTTAGTTAGAGTTTGTGAAAACATTCCAATTGTTTTATGTGGTAACAAGGTTGATGTCAAGGAAAGAAAAGTTAAGGCCAAGACCATTACTTTCCACAGAAAGAAAAACTTGCAATACTATGATATCTCTGCTAAATCTAACTATAACTTTGAAAAGCCATTCTTATGGTTAGCCAGAAAATTAGCTGGTTCTCCACAATTAGAATTTGTTTCCTCTCCAGCTTTGGCTCCACCTGAAGTTCAAGTTGATGAGCAATTAATGCAACAATACCAACAAGAAATGGAACAAGCTACTGCTTTACCATTACCAGATGAAGATGACGCTGATTTGTAAATTGGTTCAATTGAATTAGAAAAAAAAAAATATTAATAACTTTATTTAATATATTTTTTTTTCTTTTTTCTTTTTTAAAATAAAAATATATATATCTATCATAAAATAAATTTTCTTTTTCTTTTTTTTTTTCCTTTAAAAATTTATAAGCCATATTCTTGACTCCAAAGACTGTTTAAGATTTGATTGAATTCAGAAAATTTTTGTAACATCATCATTTGTTCTTTTATATTTGGACCAGGAACTTTTTCTTTTTGTTGTTTTTGAAATATTCCTTCAACTTTAGCCATATCCATGGTTTTAGTTTGTGGGTTTAAAATACCTAACTGGATTAATTGAATATTTAAGGATTCTGCCATAGGTTGTAAATCAATAATCTTTTCTCTAGCTTCTTTTACCTTCTGAGTCTTCATTAATAAATCTATTTCGAGGAATTGAAATTGTGGTTGAGTGAAAGCTTTTGAACCTAAATCTTTGATAAAATTAACCATTTCTAAACAAGTGGTTAAATCTCTCTTAGATTCTTTATTATTCAAAAAAGTTATTTTCATGGCAAACTTACCTTCTTGACCTGGGACTGGAACTTTTTCAGTGACTTGATATTTCATTCTAATCAAAAAATTCATCATTTGGATTCTTACTACATGAGATAGCTCCAATTCTTCCATTGTAGCTTGAAAAGGAGTCTCTAACAAAGAGCTTCCATACTTATCATCAGTAGTTTTCAAATATTCACCATTAGTCTTGAATTCATTTTCTAAAGATGGTGAGGTATATGCAGCATAGCCTGATGAATCACCAACTATTTTCTCAGATATCAATTTTTTGTTTTCTTTCAATAAATCTTCTAATTGAGAAACATAAGTTGTTTTGTTTTGTGGTGTTTTGTTAAACTCTGTGAATACAGCTAAAGCTTGTTTAAGCAATAAGTTATTTCTTTCTTTGATATAAGTGTTTGTCTTTGTAAATTTTTTGAAATCTAACTCATTCAAAGAATCACTTTTGCTGTTAATAAAACTTACCCATACATTATTAATTTCAAAAATATCTTTTATGTAATCTGGGTTTCCAATGGAAAACTGCTTAGAGGAACTGTTATATTTTAAAACATTTCTATATGAACTAACTTCAACTTGACTCATTTTGTATATGTATTTGTTAGTTAGTCTTTAGTCTATAGATTATCTATTTTTCCTTGGGTTTAAATGTATATTGTTTTTTTAAAAAGGTGTTGATCTAGTATATAAATATATTACATTTGAAAAAAAGATAAAAAAAAATTTTTTTTTTAACATTAAAAATAAACAAATAGGCACGTGAATACTAATATAAAGGAAAAAATGATGAAATATGTTTTTTTAAAAAAAAATATCGATATTATGAAACAGAGTTAATACATATATATACTTTATGCAACTTTTTTTAAAAATTATAAACATTCTTATTTAAATGATTTAATTAATCTTTTTTGGCTGCACTCTTTTCTTTGTTTTCAAAAGCATATTTGTCTTCTAAAATATCTTTCAAAGAACTATTTAAAACTTTAGTTTTTATTTCAGCTTTAGGTGCTGTTTTTTTCAAAAATGGTTTTATTAAAATTAAAATCAAGATTGTTAAATGGGGAATAAAGTAAACACTTTTCCAAATAATAAAAGAATCCTTCAAATTCAAAACAATAAATGGAAGAACTAAATATCCAAAAGCAGTTTGAGTGACAACAAAAGTTATTATATCATAAACAATTTTGAATAATGAAGTTTGAGAACTCAAAAAATGAGGTCTGATATATCTTCTAATAATTTTACCAGCAGTTTGATAAAAAGAGCCAGTAACAAAAGTTAGATAATAGCCAGCATGAGTACCATGCCAACTTGCACTAACTGTGAATGTGATTAATGAAGCTAAAGTAGCATTTTTATTCAGTTTAATGAATCTTAAATAGATATAATTTTTCAACCAAATATTTGTACTTTCATTCCAACTCTCTAAAGCACCTTTTGTATTTTGTGCAAATTCAAAACCTCTAACATTAACATTCTTGATCAAATAATAATCATTAGTCCTGTCATTGTAACCTAATTGAACCATGTTGCATAATGATTCTGCTATAGACCAAGCACCATAGTATTTAAATCTGAAGATCATTCCAATCAAATACAACAAGAAAAACTTTTTGATAAGAGAATAATTGTTATCTAATAATTGATCAACAGGGAACCATTCAGCCATTTTGAAAAATGAAATTAAAAAGAATACACCTTTACCAAATTTGAATAAAGATGGATTTGTAGTTTTACTATGTTCATTATCTGATTTCAACCATTTGATGTAAACTTGATATTCAAAAGCAGGTCCTGTAAATAAAGTGTTGTAAAATAGAACATAACTCAAAAATTCTAAAAATGTTGGGAAGTCTGTAATGATTTTATCCTTTTGGTAGGTGTTTAGTTCTTTATCATTATCTTTCACAATAACATCTTGACAGTTCCAGGAAAACTCATGTAATTTTATAACTAAAACCATTAAACATCCAGTAATGATTGTACCATTTTCAATTATAGTAGAGTTAATATGAGCAATTAAAACAAAAACTAACAATCCAATAAGAATATACCAAGGTAAAAGTCCATCATTCTTTGTTTTATAGTTTTTTTTACACAAAAAATAAACTAAACAAGAATTGGTTAATAAAATTGCTAATCCAGAAATACTATTTAAAACACCAACAATAAAAAATAATCCAACAGATATGATATACAATTGTTTGAGTAAAGGACGAGAATTTTTGGTACCTATATTCATTTTTTTGAATAATAGTAAGTAAATGAAATTAAACAAATATGATGATAGAAGTACTATACCAAAAAACAATATATCATCTGGTACTCCCAAATGATGAGTTTTAGAAACTATGAATGCATTGATAGGATTATAAAGTTGAATCATATTTTTTAAAAGAAAAAGAAAAAAGGACCCTAAAGTGTTGTTAAGATATGTGTAATATTAGAATTATTTAATCAAAATTTCTCTTTACTCTTCTCCCTTTTGTTTTGGTTTTATGGTAGTTTTTATATTGGTTCAATGATTAATCTGTTTAAAAATAGTTTTATATGATTCCTTTATATAAATATTGTTAAAAAAAAATTATTAATTGATATAATAATAGTTTCAACAAAAAAAAATAAACAAAAATAAAAACCGCTACACATAATAATTCACATGGCAATATGAACAAGGGGAGAAAAAAAAGAGTATAATTCAACAAAGCAAAACTTTTTATAAACGAAAATAAATATATATATATATAAATTTCTTATTTAATAATTAAAGATTTAAACCCGCTTCTTCTTGTGAATCTTTATTAGGTGTTCTATAAAACAATTGTAAACAAATAATAAAATAGTTTTTTTTGTATTTATTTTCACTAGTATTAATGTTATCTTAAAAAAATACTAACAAACAGTTATTTATAAAACAAAGTTATACTACAGAAAAGAATATATATATAAAAAAAAGTTATATATCCGACAAGTCTAATACAAGCAAAAAAAAAAAAGTTGAAAATACTATGGTAGCGTTGCATACGAAAAATATAATAAACATAAAATCCGTAGAGCTAAACAAACAAAAAATATTACGTAGTTTTTGTTATTGCAAAAGATTTTTAATTCAGCCACATGACTAGGTTTTTTTTTCTCCTTTTTTTTTTTTTTTTTAGAGGAAATTACATAAAAGAAACACCAAGAATATTTAAATAAAGTTAATAGATGATATAATCCCCTTCTTTTTTACTTTTCTCTTTGTCAAGTTTATAAGAAACAAAAAAAATTTCTAATTTATATTAAAAAAGAAGAAGAAAAGAAAATTTTTAAAAAAACCAATTCAAACTGTATTAGTTTATATTTATTTATTTATTGTTTTTATAAAAAAATATGTTATTTGTAAACACCAGAAGATGTGCACAAAATAATATGAACTTCTTATTTAAAAGATTTAACAGCACTTTAAAATTTAAAAATAATGGTACTGCTGTAGTTTTTATGAATATGGGTGGTCCTTCAACAGTTCCTGAAGTTAAGGATTTCTTATATCAATTATTTGCTGATTATGACTTAATTCCAATTTCTAAAAATTACCAACCTTTTCTTGCTAAATATATTTCCAAAATAAGATCTCCAAAGATTGAAAAGCAATATAAGGAAATTGGTGGTGGGTCACCAATTAAACATTGGTCTGAATATCAAGCTTCTAAAGTTTGTCAAAAGTTAGATTCTTTAAATCCAGAAACTGCTCCTCATAAACCGTATGTTGCTTTTAGATATGCACAACCTTTAAGTAAAAAAACTTATGAAAAACTTTTACAAGATGGTATTACTAGAGCTGTAGCTTTTACTCAATACCCTCAATTTTCTTACTCTACCACTGCTTCCTCTATAAATGAATTGTATAGAAACAAAAAAGAACTAGATCCAAATAATCAAATTACTTGGTCTGTTATTGATAGATGGCCAAAGAATAAAGGTTTAGTTAATGCTTTTGCTAAAAATATTGAAAAAAAGATTAAGGAATTTGAAAATGAATCTGACTCTTTTTCTTCTGGAAAAGATTTAACAATCTTATTTTCTGCTCATTCTCTTCCAATGGATGTTATTAACAAAGGTGATTCTTATCCTGCTGAAGTCGCTGCTACAGTTTACTCCATCATGGAAACATTGAACTTTAAATATAAATATAGATTAGTCTGGCAATCACAAGTTGGTCCAAAACCATGGTTAGGTGCCCAAACAGCCGATATTGTTAAAGAATTGAATGATCCCGGTCATGAAAAATTGATTCTTGTTCCAGTTGCTTTCACTTCTGATCATATTGAAACTTTGTTTGAATTAGATTTGGAAGTTATTGGAGAATCAAAGTATCCTGAAAATATTAAAAGATGTGAGAGTTTAAATGGTAGTGAAATTTTTATTGATGGTTTAGTTGAAGAATGTTCTGAACATTTGAAAAAAAATAAAACTTATAACAAAAATCTAAAACTTGATTATGTCTTGGCTAAAAATGATCCAAAAGCAGGTGACTTCTTGGATGAATTATTTCCAAAATGAATAAATACTAAAATAAAATAGAGACAATATTTCTGTAAATAACAATAAGAATATATATATATATATTTATGTCTAATTTCTATGGAACTTTTTTGAACCCTTGTTCTACTATTTGATCTAAATTTTCATCTTTGTTATTTATCAAATTTTGTAAAACATATAAAATATCATCATATTGTTTCTCATTTTCAACTGTTTTCAATTTAGATATTAACTTGTTATTAATATTCTTTTGGTATTTATCTTGTTGAATATAATTCATTAAGAACTTGACAATTTTTTGGAAATCTGCTTCATTCAAATCCACAACATTACTCAAATAATTAAAAATATCCAAAAACCCATTGTAAACAGCATTATCCTTGCTGCTTAATTCATTGAAAAAAATCTTACTTAATTGAACTATTTTCAAATCACTATCAACTAAACATAACGCCATCTTACCTAATTGACCTTTGATCTTCACTTGTCCTGCAAGAATCAAAAATGTGATTGTCATTAAACAAGTTCTCTTAACAGACAAATCATCATCCATCAATCTATTGTATAAAAATTCAATATTATCATCTATTATAGTATTGAAAGTGACTGATATATCTCCAAATCCTAAAATACAATTAGATCTTGTAATAGGGTCTTCAGACTTTTCCATAATTGTAATTAATAAAGACAAATGTTTCTCACATACTTTCTTACTAGTTAGCATGAATTTCAAAAGAGTCAAAGTGGCTATTCTCTGAATGAAAAAATTTCTATAAGTGTATTCATATTCTGTTAATAAATTTACCACGAATGGAATAAATTGAGTCAATAAAGATTGTGGTGAAAACAAAAGCTCCGTCTCTCTGATATATGCTATAGAGTCATTAAAATCATCTTCAGTAGTTTTGCTAATCATTTCTAATTCATTATCTTTTTCCTTATCCTTGTTTAATTTAGCATCTATCTCTTTTTGATTTTTAATTTTTTTAAATTGAACTTCAGAGTGTTCTAAATAAACAATAAGTTTTAATACAACTTCACCTACAATAAAAAGTAATTGTGATATAGAAGCAATTCTTGAAAAACTCTCTTCTACAAATTCAGTACTTGAAAATGCTTCTTTCAATTTCAGTTCTATAACATTTTTACAGTATAGATCTGGTAAATCACTCAATTTGAACAAACATTCAATTGCGCATTCAGCGAATGGATAAAAATTGGGATCTTCAGTGTATTCAATCAATTTGTTTTGTAAGCTCATTGCAATTTTTTCAGAATTTAATTTCTCACTCTCAGTATTGTTATTAAACAATGATTTAACAGCATTTCCTGGTAATACTTTCATTAAAGCTATACAAGTGTACTTTGCCAAGATATAATCATCAGAATTGCTTATTAAACCAACATTTAACAAATTATCAATTTCATCAAGTGCAATTTTATTATCTTCACCTGATAACATACCAATAATTATTATTGAACCATGTATTTGAGCTTCTGTAAAGACAGTAGTTTCTTTTTGTTTTTGAAAACTGTTGTAAATAATCCATAAAACTTTTATAACATTAGCATCAATAACTTTTTCTCTATACAACAAAGCTAAAATTTTCTCCAAAGAAGCAAGGTCAGAAATACTTGCATTTGTAGTCAAATTTATTAAATTTTTAGCAATATAAGCTGCTTTTTCTTTAGAGCTACAGTCTTCTGGAGCAGTCAAAAATAATGATTTATAACAAGTAACCAAATGTTGTGGTATATTGATGTTACTTATACCATTATTTTTAGTTATTATATTACTAGCATTTGTTAGACCAGATAATTTTGGCATATCATCTGTTTGGTGCCAAATCAAATGTAACATTTTTTTAATACCTAAATAAGATGTCTCTAAGTCATAAGCATCACATAAAACAAAAAAATCCATTGCTTCAATAACTTCAGATTTGTTTTTGGAAGATATTAGTTTACAACACTGTTCAACTGCTTTGTTTAATAAATTAATATATTCTAAAGCCTCTTTATAATATTGAATGGTTAGCTTGAGTTTTCCTAGTGCTTCTTCTAATGGTGTATATCTATCTATATGTTGATCTTGTCCATTTTCATCATTATCACTCATATTTAAAGCATCTGATAGTTTGTTATATGCATCTTCAGTATCTTTTAGTCTTTTTTCCCATTCTGATTTTTTCAACTGAGAACCATGTAATTTACTAAATGGATGATTTAATAGAATTATAGATATCAATTTAATGCAATATCTTCTAACTAAATATGATCTATCTTGTAATGATCTAACAGCTATTTGTGTCCATAAGACTTTTCTTCTTTGAAAAGGAAGAATATTAAGAGATGATGTACTGTCTTCTGTCAAATTATTGTCATTGAAAGAAGAAGTTTTCAAATTAGCTAACTTGATCAACCCTTGAACAGCTTTAGATCTAACATATGGGTTTGTGTCTAATAGTCTATCCTCTAGCAAATCTATTAACAGAGAGCATTGCTCCTCCTCTGACTCAATCAATGTCAAATCATTGCTGGTTGTCTTTTTTTTATAATAGGTATACACAATATTACCACAAGCTTCCACTACAGCATTTCTTAGTGTAAATGAGGAGTTGTTCAACAATTTTGTAATAAGTTGAATTTGTTTCATCATAATTTGTGGTACCAATTCGGACACTTTAACAAGAAACAAAGCAACATTCTTAGGTCCAGTTATATCTTTAGGATTAAACTCCTTTTCACTAAGCTCTCGCAAGACATCTTCAGCAAATTGAGGATAATCATATTCGTCATAAAGCTGTTTTAAAAACTCAGCATAGAAATTAATAGAAAAAGTATAATATGCAACATTACTTGTAACCATATTCAAAACATTTTCCTTTTCATTTTGAAGTTTTACTAATAAACAAAAGATTTTATGTAGCAAGTTTTTTAAAAAACTTATTTTAAATATTGATTCTATTTCCAAAAAGGCAAAACATGATTTTGAAAATAATTGAATAAATTCCGATTTTTCAGTGCTTGTTGGAAAAAGTCTTGAAAGATTGATTTCAAACAAGTCTAATAAACAGGGAAGAAAAGTTTGAAAAGAAGAAACTGTTTCATCCAATAATTGTCTGTCTCCTTTTTTATTTGAAGCTTGTTGAAATGATGTTGATAAGCAGACCATTATCATGTAGCCTAATATTTGTAAACCAGTTTTAAGGTTTGATTCCTGCTCTTTTCTCTCTAGCAAATCATTTTCATCTCGCTCAAGATCTTTATTCATTTGATTATAAAAATAATTAATTTCTTTGCAGCTGTTTATAATACTTGTTTTCAGTCCATTCATTAATGCTAATTTTTGTTTTTGTTGTAAAAGAATAAAATAATAGGCTATAGAGGCGAACTTCTCCCAGTCATTTTCATTTGGATTACCTAAAGATAAGGCAGAATGAAGTGTTATTGTATCCGTGACTTCATATAGTTCAGAATGAATATTTTCTTCATTGAATCCTATTTGAAGATCTTCAAGTGAATTATTATGAAAGATTTTCAATTGTTCTGTTAAATTAAACTGTTCATCAGACATTTTTTTTTTAAAAAAAAAATATGTATATATAATTAAAAAAGTGTTATTAGTGTTTTGATTATTCAATGATTGGGTAATTGTTTTCCTTTTTAAATAATTTGTATAATGATTGTTTGTATGTGATGTTATTGTTGATGAGGAAGGTAAAAGTTGAGTTAGTGTTTTTTTTTTTTTGCACAAAGTATGTTTTTTTCTTTTAAAAAAAAATAACCTTAACAACGCGTAAACAAACTATTTAGCATTGAGTTGTTTTCAATATGATCAGGTGACTAATTGTGGAGATAAGCATAATGTAAAATATGATAAGTCAGGTTCAATTTAATTCAGTATTTTGATATATAAATATAAATTTTAATAGTTTTTATTTCAACTTTTGAGCAATTTTTAACATAACAATCCTAATCATATGTTTTTCTTTTTCCAACTCATTCTTTAAGGTATCGTTTTCGTTTTTCAAGAATTTAACTTCTTTTCTCATATGATTTAAAGATGTAGTCAATTCTTTAATTTTTTGATGCTCAGTTTGTAGTACTTTGTCATGATAATTTTTAAATTTTGAATTTACTGAATGTGCTTTAGAGTTTTGTTCTTCTAAAGTAGCTTCATTTTCATCATCTATAGAACTTAAACTAATAGTTTCAAAAGAACTTCTTTCCATATCTGTTTTACAGAGAATTTTCTTCCCTTCTTCAAAAGCTCTAGTATCTGTTGTTTCTGCAGGCATAAGTTTTTTTGTTTTTTTTTTTCAAAAATATATATAGGGGGTATTATTTGTGTGCTTATTTATTCACTGGTTTTTAGTAAAATTTTACTATTGTATTTTTTCAAGTGATGAATTTTAAACTCTTTTATCTTTTAATAAAGGAATGTATACGGAATTGTGTTTTCATATGTTTTATGCAATTACGCGCCTTACTCTAAACAATATTACACAAAAAAAAATCTAAAAAAACATCGTCAACCAACAAATAGTCTCATATTTATTTATTATTTATTTCTCAAATAGTATACAGAGTATAAACTTGAATTTAAATTATGTGTATGTATAATGTATATATATAGAACTAAAAGATTATAAAAAATGAATTTATATTATTATTTTAACACATTAATTGTGTTATCCGAATTAAAATTATGGTTTGTTACCATTTGCGTACTAATATCACTTTCTTTAGAGTTGTTAAAGTTTCTAGGAGAAGTTCTGTCAGCATTAGATGAGGTGCAGTTGTTTGGATTTGTAGAATCATTATTTTGTAATGAGGATGATGAGGATGAAAGAATTTGATATGAATAAGAACTATTATGTGCCAGTGGAGAAACAAATAAAGCAGAAGGTTCTGATCTCTTCACATCTTTTATAGTAGCATTACTAGTAGAATCAGAAAGTTTTTCATCAATATCAATAATATTGTTATTATTATTACTGCTTGAAGGTTTAGTCTTTTCTTCATTACTATTTTGTTTGGCATTTTTGGGCTCAAAAAAACAATAACTTTTGATAAGCTCACTGTATAGATCCTTATCGGAATCAACTTTAAGCTCTTTTTGAAATTTTGCAAGCAATGGATTCTTTATTTTATATGAAGACAAAGAACCACTGTTGCTCTTGTTAGACGCTTTTTTAGCAATATCATCATTACTCACTGAACTTCTTTTTAGGTAAGTTCCATTTTGTGAATCAAAAGAACTAAATGAGTATCTTCTTTTTTGAGGAGTTACTGCCAAATCAAGATCATCTTGGTAACTAGCAAATCCATTTTTGGTATCTTCCTCATCACTTGTTAAAATACTGTCACTTGTTTCAGAATTATTCTGAATAACATAACTTGGATCATATCCTGGCATATCTAATGATGGAGTCAATCTATCATCTTCAATAATAAAGTTTTTTTTGTTATTATTTTCATTTTTTGTAGCTAAACTATCCGTATTAAAAATTTTTGTGAATGATTCTTGCTTGTATACGTTTTTCCATGGACTTTTATTGTAAAATTCTTTAGAACTGTCAAACTTCCTTGTCATTTGTTGGTTTTGTTTTTCTTCAGATTTAACAATTATATCTTCAAGCAAATCTTTGTGTTGTTTGGTAACATTTTCCGTTTGTTGCATAGAAAGATTAGGACTAGATTCTTTAGCAGTATTAGTAGGAGAAGAAGAATTACTATTTGATGAAACTGATTTTACTTCAGGTAATTTCACTGAAACATCAAATTTAGTAGATTTTTGTTTTGTTTGTATTTTCATTCTAAAGTTATTATAGTTGTTGTTATCATAATAAGTTAAACCATTAACTTCATATTTACAGCAAAAATCTAAATTAGTTTTGAAATTTTTTTCATTAAATGAGGGCATTTTAATTATACATTTGAATTCATCAAAGTTGTTATTAATTTGATTGCAAAATATACCTTCAGTAAAACTAATAGAATTCCAGTTATCAAAAGAGTATTTAACTTCCAACAATTTTTCAAAAGCCAAGTTTTGAACAGAAAGAAAGACTATAACTTCATTATATTCAGGCTCTAAACTGATACTTTTCATTTCTATTGTTTTTGATTTATATTGCCATGGGTATTGGGAAAGAATGTTTTTATTATAATCAAAATTGCTTTCAAGAATAGTAAAAGTTTGATCTTTTTTGATATTTGAAGAGGTTGGCAATCCGAATTGTTTTAAATTATCTAGAGAAGTGGATCTAGGTTTAGGTTCTTTCATTTTTTCAAAGTAATAATTTGTACTGCTCAAATTTGTTAAACTGTTTCTTTTGTTAGATGGGGAGTTTAAAAAAGATGATTGTTTTTTTGTTTTTAATGAAAATTTGTTTAAAGAAGAAGAAGAAGGAGTACTCCCCCAATTCGGATTACTACTGAAATTTATTAATGATGATAGTTTACTATTTTTCTTAAAGTTCAATCCATCATCTTCATAATAGCTATCAGAGTAATCAGAGCTTGAATCATAATCATCATCATCTGTTTCTTCATCTAAATCTTTTTCCTGGTTTTTGAATTCAGTAGACTTATTATCAAACAAAAGACTATTATTTTTGAAAAATGAATTAGAGTTTGATTTATCTATTTTTTTATTTTTTTTATTACCAAGATCAGAATTTTTGTGTTTTAATTTTTCAATTCTTTCATTTCTTTCTTTATTTTTTTCATCTAAATACCATTCTCTTAAACAATATTTAACATTCATTCCAATAAACTCTTTAGAAGAAGAGTTTGATTTACTAACATCAACAAAAGGCTTATTGTTTAAACAGCTTGGCTCATCGTTATTATTAAAAGTTCTAACTCTTACAAGATCATTATTGCTTGCAAATCTGACAGCTTTTGAGCTGCTAGATAAGCTGCTGTTAATAGTTAAGGAAGAATTAATGGATTTTTGATCAGAAGAAATAGACGCTCTACGTTCCGGGGATGATTCAATTGGAGAGGTTAAAGTTTTTTTTAAAATAGAATGTAAGATGCCAGTGCTTTTGGTACTAGATGATTTACTATGAGTATCATTGATAATATTGATATTAAGTCTCATATAGTTGTTTTTACTATCATTATTATTATTGTTGTTGTTAGTATCTTTTTGTAAATCATTTGATGAAGTGTTGCTTAATGTTTGAACACTTTCTGGATGGTAATTTTGTTCTTCATTGTGTTTATGAAATTTATCATTTTGCAATTGCAACATTTTTATTTCATCATGAGGAACAAAATCAAAGTTTTTATTATTTTTAATATTTTGACCAGATAAAGATCTTTTCAAATTGAAAACAATATCTTTTTCTTCTTGATGATCTTCTCCTTGGTGACTATTTTGATATTCTGATAAAGAATGAATATCATTAGTTTTAATCAAAGTTGAAACACTAGTTTCACTTGCGTTTCTAAATAGTTTTGGTACTTTTAAATCAACATGTTTAATATCATTATCACATGTAAAATGAATATTTGATTTCAAATTCTTATTACTTAAACAACTCATTTTTAACAGATAAAAATATGTTTATTTATATACATATATGTATATAATATATTTTTTTATATATAATATTAAATATATATATTAAAGAAATAAAAGTATAAGGTATTTTTTATTATTCTTTTTGGTAAATTTAATTAGAAGTTTATTTGTTAATTTTTTATTTTATTTTTTTATATTTATATTTATTACTTTTATATAATTAATAATATTTTTTCTAAACACCTTTCATATATATTTATATTGTGTTTTTTTTTTTGATGATTTTGATTTTGGGTTTTTTTTTTAAAAAAGTTGTTGCTTCTTCCCCACCTTTCACGTAATAATCAAAAAAAAAATTCTAAATATATTTTCAAAAGGGTAAATCATAACTCCTATTTTTGGCGTGTATTTAAAAAAAAACAAACCAGGGGCAGAATAAGAAGGGGGGGAATAGATAAATACTCACTTTTCACGCACATATACTCCCCTCTCCACTTTTAATCAGTAATGTGTTATATTCTCCTTATAAAAAAAAAAGTATATACTAAATTCTTTGTTTAGAGCGGGGGGTGTAGAGTTTTTTTTTTTTTTTTAAACAAACGAAATCATCTCTATTATTTAAAATAATAATAATATTTAAATTAAGAGGTGGGAAAAGGAACAACGTCAATGCTGTATTGTTTTATTTTCCTAAAGGGATTTTTTTATATATATGGGGTGTTTTATTTTTTAATTCAAAAGATAATAATAATATTGAGAGATATAATTAATTAGTACAAAGATATGAGAAAGGAATATAGTAAAAAATATGATTATTATTATTTTTGGTCTCAAAAAAAAAATCATTTGTTGAATTTTTTTGATTATTTTGTTCAATTTTTTTTTTTTAAACTTAAAAAAAAAATAAACTCTAATAGTGTGGGGAAAACAATAATAATATTTCCCTCGTGAAAAAAAACAAAAGAATAAAATAGGGCATTCATGGCTGCAAATATTAAAAAAATACATATTCATTATTAGCAACATTTTTTTCTTTCCCATTCAAAAACAAATCAAAAGAAATATTTTAGAAAAAAAACTTTTTTAATGATCATGTGATTATAAATAATTACATTTCCTAATGAGGAAATGTAATGATTTATATGTTTTGTATGCACACAAAACACGTCTTCAAATTATTTTTTTTTTTTTTTTTTTTGAAAAATTAACAAAAAAAAAAATTTTCATGAAAAAATAAAATACATCATTAAATTAAAACATTTCGCTGCAAATATTTAAAAAAAAAGATTATAATTGAATAAAACCATTAATTAAACAAAATACTTTAAATTTATTTCTTTATTTTTCCTCCTTTTCATATTTTTTAAATTATTATTATTTTATTTAAATGTCTGGGTTTGATAAAACAAGTACTTATGTTACTAAAGGATTAACATCTGGACAAGAACTACCATCTGATTCCAACAGTGAAATCATTAATAGTTTTAAAAAATTTATTCTTGAATTTAGATTCAGCAATAATGGTAATTATATTTACAGAGAACAACTGAGAAATAATTTATTACTAAAACAATTTTTTTTACAAGTAAATATAGATCATATTATCAATTTTGATGATGATCTTTATAGACATTTAGTGGAAGAACCTACAGATATTATTCCTTTGTTTCAAGAAGCTGTCAACGAAGCTGCAAAAAGAATTGCATTTTCTGTCTTTAGTAATACAGACAAGGATAGTAACATTAACTCAGATTTAGATGCTACTTCTCAAGCCATGATTGATGCTGGTTTAGCTGATAGTGATGTTTTATATGATCTTAATAATGGCGTTGATTGTCAATTGATTTTGGATGGTGGCCAAAATGATCTTTCTTCTGGTAACTCTGCAACAGACAATATTTTGAATGAAATTTCAGGTGGTGACAATAATATCGTCACCAATGATGATCCTAATGCAGCCAATCAAAATGGTAACTCAACAACAACAACAATAACTCCAATAAGACATTTGAATTCAACAAATGTGTCTAAACTTGTAAGAATTTCAGGTATCATTGTTAGTGCCTCTGTCCTATCTTCAAGGGCTTCCAAATTGACTCTTGTCTGTAGAACTTGTAGACATACACTAAAAGTGTCTTTAAACAATTTCAATTCTTTATCTGGATCTGTTCAAAACAAAATTCCAAGATCATGTCAATCAAACAAAAATGATATGAACTCACCAAGTGTTGATACAATGAGTGGTCAATATGGGTCTGCTCAACAAATTACTGCTAGTGACCAAGCATCATGTGGTAATGATCCATATATGATCATTCATGAATCATCTCAGTTCATTGACCAACAATACTTGAAAATTCAAGAATTGCCTGAATCTGTCCCCATTGGTGAAATGCCAAGAACCATTTTGATGACTTGTGATCGATATTTGACAAATAAATTAATTCCTGGTACAAGAGTCAATGTTCTCGGTATTTACTCCATCTATCAATCCAAAGCCAATAGTAATACAAACAATAATGGTACTGGTTCCAGTGGAAGATATGGTGGTGGTGTTGCTATCAGAAATCCATACATGAAAATGGTTGGTATGAATTTGATCACTGCAGGAGGAAGAATTCATTCACTAGGAGATGATGATGAGGATGTTGAAGGTGCCTCTCAAGGTTATGGTATCCAAGGTAATAACACTCCATTAGGTGTTCAAATTTCAGATTCTGATGAACAAAAAATATTAGAATTTAGTAGAAATCCTAGAATTTATGAAATTTTGAAAAAATCTTTAGCATCTTCTATCTTTGGTAATGATGATATTAAAAGATCTATTTTATGCTTATTGTTTGGTGGTTCCAAAAAAGTTTTGCCTGATGGTATGAGATTGAGAGGAGATATTAATGTTTTAATGCTTGGTGATCCTGGTACTGCTAAATCTCAATTATTGAAATTTGTTGAAAAAGTTGCTCCAGTATCTGTTTATACTTCTGGTAAAGGTTCTTCTGCTGCCGGTTTGACAGCTTCTGTTCAAAGAGACCCTAATACTAGAGATTTCTATTTAGAAGGAGGTGCTATGGTTTTGGCTGATGGTGGTGTTGTTTGTATTGATGAATTTGACAAGATGAGAGATGAGGATAGAGTAGCAATTCATGAAGCTATGGAACAACAAACAATCTCTGTTGCTAAAGCTGGTATAACTACTGTTTTGAACTCTAGAACATCTGTTCTTGCTGCTGCTAATCCTATCTATGGTAGATATAATGATGCAAAATCTCCTGGTGAGAATATTGACTTCCAAACAACCATTTTATCTCGTTTTGATATGATATTCATTGTTAAAGATACTCATAATGAACAAAGAGATATCAACATTGCCAACCATGTTATGAATATTCATACAGGTAGAAATAATGAAAATAACAACAATGAATCAAGTAATAATGGAGAGCAGTCTGAAGAACTATCACTTGAGTTTTTCAAAAAATACATTGCATATTGTAAGACAAGATGTGCACCAAGACTAACCCAAGATGCTTCTCAAAGATTAGTTTCTCATTTTGTTGATATCAGAAAAAAAGTGTATGTTAATGAACTTGCAACTAAAAGCAAAAGTACAATTCCAATCACTGTCAGACAACTTGAAGCTATTATCAGAATATCTGAATCCTTAGCCAAGATGCAATTGAGTCCTATTGCTACTGAAGAGCATGTCGCTGAAGCAATCAGATTATTCCAAGCTTCTACTATGGATGCTGCTTCTTACGATATGGAACTTGCAACAGCACCTGCTGATTTTGATCAATCCACTTATAATCCATTTAATGAAATGAAAAAGTTGGAAGAAGAGATAAAGAGAAGATTCCCTATTGGTTTTGTAACAAATTATACTACTTTAAAAAGAGAATTTGTGGATAAGAGACAATTTAAACAAAGTGTTTTAGATAGAGCTCTGCATGCTATGGAGGCTAGAGACATGATCCAATTTACTAATCAAAGACAAAGAATTCACCGAACTGGTTTATAATTTTATTATTATATATATAGTGGAGAGTTTGTAAATATAAAGATATGTTTTTATTGTATTTGATTGAAAATAAAGATAAATTTTAATACTTTTAAATCAAATATATTGAAGCAATCACGTGATTTTATTGAATATTATCTGTGTTTTTTTATGTTGAAAAAGAAATAAAACTAAGAAATTATTTTAGTTATCCGTTTTAAAAAAAAATTGATAAACACAAGCACATAGAATATTTGAATAGAATAATATATATTATAAACCGATATATATATTACTTCTTCTCACTTGTTTAACTAGTCTTTTTGTATTTTCCTTTGTTAAACAATGGCCCAAAAAAAAAAAAAAACTAATAATAAAAGTTACATACCAACTACTAAAACCAACAAAATAATAAATGGTGTTAACGTTAGCAACTTACTAACAGGTCCATTAAAACTACTATGTGAAGCAGTGGAGGAAAATAGAGAAGTTATTATTTCCTTAAGAAACAATCATAAAATGTATGCTAATGTTAAAGCCTTTGATAAGCATTGTAATATACTGATATATAATATAAAAGAAGTTTGGAGTGAAAAAAATTGGGAAAATAAAACACATGTTTCAAAGGAAAGATATATTGGGCAAGCATTCTTAAGAGGTGATAATATAATTATGATAGTTAAATGTCCTCCTAAAAAAAAAAAGAATAATAGTAATAATAATAGTGATGACAAAAAAACTAATACAGAAGAGAAGATAAATGTAATTGAGGATGAGATTAAAGAAGATAATAAAGAAATTTTATCAACAGAAGATGTTATTCTTGAAAACTAAATAAAAAAATATTGATTTTTTTTTCATATTATTACTGGAAGGTCAGATTTTATTTTTGTACAAAGTAAATCATTAGAAAATTTAAACTTGTTTATGTAAGTAAAAAAGAAACAATTGATACGAAAGTTATATATATAATTCTTATTTAAAATTCTTTAAAGCATCTGTCTTACCATTTTTTTTCTTACCTCTCATATTTTTTTTCCCATTTCCTCTACCACCTTGTTTGTGGAATGGTACAAAACCAATCTTCTTTACATTTTTTCTGGCAGCTTCAGGTAGCAAATAATCTGGAACTCTCTTTAAATGTTGTTGAACTCTAGATGGATGCAACTCTTTATCATGTCTTAATTTTTGTAATTCTTGTGGATTTTCTTCGAAATGTCTTTTTAATTTATCAGAAGTTAATAATTCTTGTTTCAATTCTTTAACTCTTGCTTCTCTTATAGCTACTTGGGTGACAGCTCTAAAACCATCTTCCATTCTATATCTGAAACCTTCCATTTGATTAATATCAAAGGAATAAGGTTTAATTTCAAAGCCTAACTTTACTTGTTGCTTAACAATTCTTTTCAAAATCTTTTCATCTTTTTTACAAGTAACACAAGATGATGGTTTATGTTTACCAAATTCCTTTGTAGGAACAACAAAGGATATAGCAGTACCAGATTTACCACTTCTAGCTGTTCTACCAACTCTATGTACATAAGACTTAGCAGTTGTTGGTAGATCAAAGTTTAAAACACAAGAAACATTTTGAAAGTCTACTCCTCTAGAAACACCATATTCCTTATCAGAATTGTTTTTCCTTTTATTCTTTTTGTTAGAATTTTCTTCATCTTTTTCTTCTTTTTTAACAATATCTTCATTATCCTTGGCTTCTGTTTCGTTATCATCTTCATCATTTTCGACATCTTCTTCTTTAATATATTCAGTATCATCAGTTGCTATAAGTAGGTTATAAACATTTTTGTTAAATTCATCCACTATATGTTGTCTTGAATTTGCAGGTAATTCACTGTTCAAAATACATGATTTAATACCAAATTGTTCAAGAACTAATTTCAATCTGTAACCTCTATCAATATTGTTAACAAAAATTAAAGTTTTACCTTTAATCAAATTTAGTTTGAAAATAACATAGCATAACAAAAACTTATCAAATTCACTAACATTAATATAATATTGAGCTAGTTTACTCTTATCTTTATTAACAACGTCATCATTAAGTTTTAATATAGCAGGATTTTTACAGAATTTTTCTTTTAATTCTTGAATATCATCATTTAAAGTTGCACTCATTAGAAAAGTTTGTAAATTCTTCTTTAATGGTAAGTATTCAGAAATCTTCCATAAATCTTCTTTGTAACCAAAAGTTAAAATCAAATCAACTTCATCAATAACTAAAAATTTTAAGTCATCTAAAGAAAAAAAATTTGAATTAAGAATTTGTGATAGCTTAGCTGGTGTAGAAATTAAAATATCTGGAGATTCTATTAACAAAGATTTAATAACAGTTTCAGATAATTTTGAAGATGATAAATTGACAGCTTTAATATCTTGAGAACAATAATTGGTAACTTTGTTTAAATTTTGATAAACTTGTTCACTTAATTCTCTTGTTGGAACCAATATTATACCCATTGATGAAGATAAGGAATCTTGAGATTTTTCATTTCTGTAATTTGGATTAATCTTTTTAAACTCTAAAATTGTTTGTATAACTGGTAACAAATAGGCTAAAGTTTTACCAGAGCCAGTGGAGGCTCTTGCAATAATATCCTTTTTTTGTTCTAAAGCCAAAGGAATAGAGCTACTCTGAACTACAGTAGGGTTAATAAAGCCTTGTTCTTTTAATGATTGTATTAATCTCGTATCTAATTTTAAACCTTCAAAAGTGATAGATTGATCTAAATAAGCATCATTAATATTTTGAGGAATACTCATTGTGCTAATATATGAATATTTTTTGGTTTTGTTTTTTTAAAAAGATTCTTGGTTATTTTATAAATATGATATGATCTAGTTTGATTAAACTCTTTATTTATTTATTTTTTAAAATAAAAAAAAAAAAAAAAAAGAGTGAAAACAAAATGTTTAAAGAATCAACTTTCCTAATCGGGAAAGCAAGATATATGAAAAAGAAAAGTTTTACACGTGAGAAACGCCTACATAAAC
Organism: Hanseniaspora sp. CRUB 1602; assembly: GCA_030573575.1. NCBI lineage: Eukaryota > Fungi > Ascomycota > Saccharomycetes > Saccharomycodales > Saccharomycodaceae > Hanseniaspora > Hanseniaspora sp. CRUB 1602. The sequence goes on along the minus strand of JAJMDL010000006.1, from coordinate 166,048 downwards.
TTAGTATATTTTTCGGAGAAAAAAAAGTTACATACATATATATATACAATGTAATTTTAATTATAGCAAAGGACATAATAAATCTTCACAAATGTTTAGAATAGCATCAATTCTACCTTTTAATGGATTAGAAGAGCATGATTCAATAGTCAAAGTTGTGAAATCAATAATAGCGTTATGAGAACCAACATTTAGTATACCTTTTACTTCAGAAGTTCCTAGTTTAAATGAATCTTTAGGAATATTTAACTGAAAGCAATCTCCGAATTGCTCTTTAAATAAATCAATTACAACACTCAGTTTTTCCAAAAATTGTTCTTCCTCTTTAGATGTAATATTTGTTGCACTTCCAATTAATGGGTGTATTTTTTCTTCCTCCTCCTCTTTTTTAATGTCGTTTTTATTTTCATCAGAAACATCCATGTTTACATCTTCTTCTTCCTCTTTTTTTTCTGTCTTTGAAACATGGTCATGCTCGTGAGTTTTTGTACTCATCTTTACACTTACAGGCAAAGATTCCAAACTTAATAAAATGGTCATTAAACTATCTGCTATAATATCATTTAACATACTCTGTGCCCATTCAACAGTAGCAAAATTACCATCTATATTCAAAACTACAGAATTCATTACTTCCAGTACCAATTTAGTGTTTTTGGAAACTCCAATATCTTTACTTAAATCAGCATTTGATACATTTTCATCATCTACAATAACCTTAATGTCATCAAACATTTGAGAAACATGCCAATAAATTAATTCTTTTCTGCAAGTAATTTTCAAATACTGTCTTTCTTTTATAATTGTTGTTTTCAAATCACTATGGAATTCTCTAATATTATCAACTGACACAAAATCTAATTCAAAATTTTCTGTATTATTTACAAGCAAACCAGTAACTTTGATTCCAGTATCTATTTCCTCTATACCTTCAGTTTGCTCATTAGTTTTATTTAAATCTGTGTCTACACCTTCTATGATTTCTTCTATCTTGGCTGTAGTTTTTTCATCAATCATCTTTAGCTTTGAAGAAACCTCTTCAAATATATGACCAACTAAAGTTGCAACTTTATCTCTATTAAACTTAATGTCAACTTTAACACCATTAAATGGAGTGTAAACTTTAACTTCATTTTCAGTCTTTCTCAAATGCTTAAATTTAGATAGTAAAGCAGACTTTAATCTACCCATAGGACTACTTTCACCATGTACTAATATAATATTTTTGGCAGCAATCTTTTCAATAAAATCTAAATTTTCTATGAAATCGACATGTGCAGCAAAAGTTATTTCTTCCACCTTACATTTTCTAGTGATATTTACATCAGGATTCTCATAAGAAGGGACTGTATCTGGTTGCATCATCAAGAATTTAGCCATAGTTCCTTCAACAGTATAACCTGTGAATAAAACCAAATTCTTAGAATCTGGACACCATTTTTCTAAAATCTCTCTAGAAACACCACTTTGAAGCATACCTGGAGAAGCAAGCATCACACTTGGTCCTAAATCTCTAAAGTTATCAAGACTCTTTAAATAAGCAATATTTTTAAAATTAAAAGGGTTAGTCTTAGAATCTCTGAACTTAGTTCTGATATCATCATTCATCATATTAATATAAGTTTGAAAAACATTCAGACATTTCTTTGCTAGATCTGAAGCATAATAAATTGGTACAGTTCCATGACCTAGTTCATTACTATTTTGAGACCAATATTCGTCTAATATTAACATCAATTCTTGTGCTCTACCCAATGCAAATACTGGCAATAAAACTCTACCACCTTTTTTAACTGTATCATGGATCATTTGGGTAAATTTTTTTTCTCTTTGTTTTCTAGGTTGATGGGTTGCAGTACCAAAAGTACTTTCAACAATCAAAATATCCGTTTCATTATCAGGTACTTCTGCAGAGTTCAAATGTCTATCAACCTCTCTTGAATAATCACCAGTAAATAAAACTTTTATTCCAGCAATATCAATTTGAAACATAGCTGCCCCTAAAACATGGCCTGCATGATATGCTGTAACTTTAATACCATTTATATCTATAGTTGAGTGAAAATCAAGTGTTTCTATTCTATCAAATGAGTTTATTAAATCCTCATCACTATACAAATTACTAGATTCATCACTAACCAAAAACTCATCTGCAATGGTTGTAACTTTAACAAAATCTTTCATTAGCCATCTATAGATAGCCTTTGTAGGATGGGTCATGAATACCCTCCCTTTAAAATTTGTTTTTTGTAAAACATATGGTAATGATGCAACATGATCTAAATGGAAATGGGAAATTAATAAAACATCAATTTTAGACAAATCATAAAGATCAAAATAAGGTAAAGATAGCATTCCTCTATAAGCAGGGTGTATCCCAGCATCTAGCATAATTGTTTTTCCTTTAAATTCTATAATGTGACATGAACGACCAACTTCATTACTACCACCTAATCCAATGAATCTAAAAGTATCATTGTTTATTAGTGTTTCTTTCACTTTTAAATTGCTCATTTTTTTAAAAGAAAAGAATGTTATTCAATAAATAATACCAGTGAGAGTTGTTGGTTTATAAATTATTCAATGTTATATAAACAAAAAAAAGGTTTTGATTATTTTTTGTTTATATAACTTTTAAAATTGTCGATGAAAAAATTAAAAAAAAAAAAAAAAAAAAAAAAGTTTGTTTAGAAAATAAAAAGTTGAAATGCACGTGATTAATAAAGGCTAAAATATATAAAAAAAAGTATAAAATTAATAAATGCATTGGATTAAAAAAAAAAAAAAGAAAAAAGAATTATAATCATTAAAATTGTATAAAGTTTATTTGTAAATCAATAAAAATTTATTTTTTTTATTTCATTGTTTTTTAATCTTGGTTTTGTTGCTGCTGCTGCTGTTGTTGTGTATCAGCAAAAAAAAAATCTTCAAAACCAGCACTTGTCCATTGAGAAATATTACTAATCATATGTTGAATAGTCGATTGGTTTATAGGGTTACTAATATGTTCATTAAATGAAGTACCATGGTTAGTGTTGATTCTATTAGTAAAATTGTTATTCACGTTCATACTATTGTTAACATTTTTTAAATCATTTGCTAAAAGTTGATTATTGACTCTATTAAGCGGTTGCCCATTATTGTTTGTAAAATTAGGTAAATTATTAAAAAAGGGATAGTCATGTACTTGTTGCGATGGAGGTGTGTTTCTTATTTGAGGTTGAGTATAGTTTTCAGTGAGCACAGAGAATTTTGGACTTTTAATTTTTGTTTTCTTATTATTGTTTTTTAGATCTTGTTGTTGTTGTGAGTTCCATAATGCTTGCATATTTGAATTATCACCATGGTTATTATTATTGCCGACATTGGTAGTAGTATCTTGCAAAAAATTGAAAGCAGGACTAGTTACTAATTTTTGTGATTTACTCATCTCAAATAACGCGTTATTTGAATTACTTGCATCTAAAGTAAAATCCCAAGCATCTAAATTCTGAATCATTTCACTGTTTATAGTTGTTGGTACACCAGTTAAAGATGCTTGTAGACTTTGGTGACCTGCTTGTTGTTTAATTAATGCTTTTAATTCCATATTTTTCCATTCTTCTTCTGTTGGATTCAATAGTGGTTTTTGAACAAAATATCTGGGAGATCCAAATGAAGAAGAAGATGAAGAATCGCCTTTTCTTTCAGTACTAGCACTTACAAATCTATCTGTATTTACTTGTTCTTTTAAATGATCTGATTCTTTATATTCAGCCTTTAGTTGATGTTTAATAGGTTCTGGATTATTTAAAGGTCTAAAAAAACTTTTCTTATTTGAAATGTTTTTATCATTGTTGTTCCTTTTCCTTTCACTATCGTAAGCATCTAAAAGGTTTGACAACGGTTTAGGGATCATTGTTTTCTTTAAAACACCTCTACGACGTTTCAATTCTTTTTGTTCTTCTGTATCAACATGCATGTTTTGCAAAAAACCTGAATGCTCAATTTCTTGTTTAATACCAAAATGTCTGTTAATTGCAGCAGGAATACCTGATTTGGATACTTCGTTTTCTGGAGAAGAAACTGAATAGTTCATAATGTGTTTATTCTCTTCCTCTTCATACTCTTCTTCGTCTTCTTCATCACCATCAACTTCTTCTGTAGTTGGCATAGCAAGGCTACCAATTATTCTTGAATTTTTTCTATAGGAGACTCTTTCTGATGAAATAGATTTTGTTGGGATTAGCTCACTAGAGTTCGGACCACTTCTTTCTATTAAATTACCAATTGTGCATTGCATTAATTGATCAAAAGTATCTCTATAAATGACAGCAAATCTAGATCTTTCAGCCATAACATAAAGTGATACAGAGCATGCTCTTAAGTCATCAAAAGATGCAATTAAAGTTCCTGTCAATGTAGGTCTTGTATGTTTAGCTGAGTCACCCAATTTTCTACGTCTTTGATCGTCATGATTTCTAGCTAACCATAAGCAATAAATTAATGTTAATCCAGCAGAGAATACTGTATGTACAGCAGAGGTAGAATGGCCAAAGACTGTCTTTTGATGAAAAATTTTATAAAGTTGACAAATTTGGCCTGCTGCTGCTTGACATTCCCTAAATAATTTACTATGAGGTTTTAAAAGATCTAAGTATGGTTGTATTAATAATCTGACAGAACGATAATAATATAATTTCAAAGTTTCAGTCTCAAAGGCTCTAAACTGTTTTAATTGACAATTGGATCTCCAATCACATAAATCTTTAAAATAAATTTCCATTTTTGGTAACTCTAATTTTCGTTCCTCAATAGTTTTATTAGTTCCAGAATTACTATTCAAATTCTTAGCAGACAAATTTGAGTCAAACAATTGATTTTTATTATTTTTCCAATTCATTAAATCTAAATCAGCAGCAAACTTACTTTCTAACATTCTTAATTTAATAACTTGATTAATAAAATGAACTTTTGCTTCAGGTGATCTATTATCAGCTGAATCATCAATAATTATACCTTTTTCAAATATAACTAAGTCAAACAAAGGATAATCTTTAGGAAGTATATCATCATTCATTAAAAATGGTTTCTCAACAGCATTACAAATCATTCTTTCTAGTAAGTATACTGACCAAAATACTCTAATTTTTTTGTTTCTAAGTTCTTTATTATTTGCACAATCAGAAAGATCATGTAGCCTTAATATGTTTAAAGAAATATCAATAACATCTTTTAAAATAATATACAACTCAATTGAGTCTCTATCAGTTCTAATAATATACTGTAAAGATAAAGAAAGAATTTCAACTTTTTCCCAAGAATCTAAGTTATCTTGGCATTTAGCCAAATGTCTTATAGCTGTTGAAAAATATCTATTTGGTGGTAAACCTCTATATTTACCAGAAGTTTTATGTAAGCATGAGCTTATAGCAAATATTAGCCAACTTCTACTGCAACAGTAATGGTAATCCTTTGCAAGTCCATTATTCTTCCAAGTATTAATCAAATTTGTCATATTATATTTATTGAAAAAATTAAACATAAATGAATTATTGGCTTTTGTGATTCCTCCGCTAGATGGTTGACCATTTAATTCTGTATAATAGCTATGAAAGGCAAAGACCTCATCTTTAGCTAAGATAGGGTATTTGAATTGAAGTCTGGTAAAATATATCTCTAAAAATTGACATGAAAGAACTTCATCAAAAGAGAATGCTGGATCATATGATAAAAAATCCGTGAGGTTATATTTTGCTAAAATACATTTACTAAAATCAATTGAGCCTAAAATTTGGGAATTGAAAGATTGCACAGTTAATGTATCAGGGATAGATTCTCTCTTTAGATCATTGATTGGCATTGGACTTGATTTTTTAAATAACGGTGGTAAAGTTCTAGCATTTATAATATCAGCAGAAAAATTGTTTGAATTTTTATTGTCTATTTTATTATATTGCTGTAATTGAGCTTTAGAATCAGGTTTTTGTTGTTGTTGTTGTTCCCTAGAAGTTACCATTATATTTAAATTTTTATCAGGATTTCCACAATTCTTAATATCATTATAAAGTTTATCAACAATAGAATCATACTCACAATTAGAAGTTTTTAAAAATCCAGATATTTTCTTATATTTTTGAATCTTTTTATGAAATTTTTGATGTTTAGCAAAATTGAAAGTAGATTGTGTTTCCTTATTTTTCGTAGCACTTTCTAAATCACCCAGTTCAGTTAAAGATTCTTCTAAAGAACATAATTTACTTTCCAAAAATCTTATATATTGATCTTTTGAATTCATATCAATGTCTGTAGCTGTTGTATTTCCATTATTATCCTCTGTATCTGGTTTTATACATTTAATAACACTTTTTAAACAATTCAAACAAGAGTTTTTATTAGTTGTTTTAATACATTTTGTTTTTCTCTTTTGACACATTAAACATGATGTACTTTTACTTGATTTATCTTTGAAAAGGTTTTTAGAATTGTTATTAGCTAGCTTAAGTTCAAGATTATATTGTTTAAGAATCTGCTCACTAACATATTTCTTTGGTCTTCCCATTGTTTTTTTTGTTAAGTATTATTATTGTTATTATTTTGTCCGTTTGGTTTCTTTGTTTCTTTTTTTTTTTCCCCTTTACTTCTTATAAAGATATGTTGCTTAAATTAATTAAAAGATGTTATTTATTGTTGTAAGTATAAGTTGTAAAAACAACAAAGGTTTTTGAAATAATATATATATCCAATTAAAGATAAAGAGTATTTGTTGAAACTTTTGTATATTTGATTATAATTTTTTAATTTGGTTTTTGTTATCATTAATAGTGTTCTTTTTTTTGATATTGAAGTGAGAAAAAAACAAAAAAAAAGATATGCTTAAGTTTTTCAAAAATCATTTTATAAAAATAAAAAAATGTCCAAAAAAAAAAAAAAAGAAACTTAATTCATCAATGTTTTTTTTTTCTCATTTTTATTCTTTTTTTTTTTTATTGCCTAGTACTAGTAAGTGACATTTGTTTGTGTTGTTTTCATGTGATGACTGATTGACAATAAATTAATTGCCGAAAAAAAAAACACAGAAGAAAAATTGCTCAAGCACACATATGCATCATATCATGTGATTTTCCATGTGGGGGAATAAGTTTCCCAGTTTATATATATATATCAATTAAGGAATTTATACTTTGAAAAATAGATTATTTTAAATAATATATACATATATAGTATAATTAAATTTGTAAATATTAATTTTACTCTAATTTTCCAGTTAATTTCATTATCATTAATTTTTCTTCTTCAAGTTTTTTCTTTTTCATTTCTGCTCTTTCTTCATCATTTTTTTTATATTTTTTAGCTGCTCCTCTTTCTCTATTCAATTTTTTTTGTTTTTTTAAAGTATAAACTGCTAAAGCTCTATCACTCATGCCCATTCCATTTCCTTGACCATTTGAGTTTCTAAGGCTTTCAATCTTTTCCATTAATATCTCTCTAGCTTTCTTTCTATTATCCTTCTGTGATCTTGAAAATTGATTCACAACAACAATTCCTGTTGGTATATGTTTTAATTGAACTTTTGAAGCTGTTCTGTTAATTGCTTGGCCACCAGCTCCTGAACCTCCATAAAGGAATTTTTCTTCTATTTCGCATTCCAACTTTGGGTCCCATCTGACTCTAGGAGGTAGCTGATGTGCTTTCACCTTAGCTTTTAAAATTATGTCATTGTGTATAAGTCTTTTATTAAATAACTTAATTTGTTTAAACATGTTTGAGTTTTGGTTTAAAAAAATTGGTTTGCAATAGTGTTGTTTAATAATTTTGTTAAAATAAAATTTGATTAGATTAAGAAAATTTTAATTCTTTATAGTTTTATAAATAAAATCCGGTTTTTTTTTGTTTTTTTTTGAAAGAAACAATCGAGGCCAGGTTATGATCAATTTTCCTCTTAATGTTGGGATTTAATTAATCACAAAATCTATTTAAATAACCAATTATTTACTTTAGAAAAAGAAAATAGGTGAAAGAACCAAACCTTTTTTTTTTCTAATAACCATTTCATTATAATAGTACGCTATATTTACTAATGTTAACATTTTTAGCATCAAGGAAGACTGTTATGAAATCCAATATTTCTTTTCTTCAGTATCTATTACTTCTTCAAAATTCACAATTAAGACCAAATTCATTATTGAGTAAACTTTCTTACAGGAGACTACATATTTCAAAAGGAGTAGGAAACTTAAGAATTACTAAAAATGGTGAAGATATTATTTCGCCAATTAAGAATATAGAAGATATAGCATTGATACCAAAATCAAAATCAAACAATGAAAAAATACATAATAACGATGATATTATTAAATCATCTCTAACCTCAAAGGAACAAGAGATATTAAAAGATAAAAAGAATAATGAAATAAATAATTCATTTAAAAAAGAACAGCAAGAAAAACAATTACTAAAACAAGTCATGCAGTTAGATGATGCCTCAGTTGATGATTTACTTATAAACTTGCAAGCCAGAATTGAGAATGAGAATATAGTTGATGTTGATCATATTCATACCCCATTTTTAGAAAAAATTAAAACCATTATGGACCAATTAGACAAGCTTAAACATAATAAATTATCAATTGATGAGGATAAACAAATGGCTGATTTTATTAAAAATGGTAATTTACTGCAGGATTTTAATCCATCTCCGTTCACAGATTTAAATGTTAAAGAAATTATAGACGATTTAACTGAAGACAATCTTTTCACAAATGATCAAGCAAAATTTTTAGCTTACATTGTTATAGATATATTGAATAAAAACATTTACACAGGTTACAATTACAAATATGTTAAAGAAGAGGAGCTTGAAAAAATAGCACTATTGCTGGACGATAGGATTGAAAGTTTTAAGTTAAATAAAGAGAAACAAGTTGATCATGAAAAACAAGAATTGGACCTAGCATTTGAGCAATTCATTCACTCAATATCCTTAGTTAAACAAGCTTCGCCCCATTTGATAGAGAATGAATTGAAAAGAGAATCACAAATTGATTTGAAAAATCATCAAAATGACATTAATGATTGGTTTGAAGACTTGAATTTACAATTAAAAAATACTAGGTATTTGATAACAGTTCATGTTTTAGGTGGTTTACAAGTTAAAGTTGATGAATATAGATGGTTCACTATGAGACTGACTGTTGCAGCTATGGGTTTAATGGTTTTATTACTGACATTAATTATTTGGACTAATAGTGCTCTTAAAAAAAATAATAACGAAGAAGTGCAGGCATCTGTCGTCTTAAAGACTTTAGAAAATGAAGAATTAGATGAAGAAAATATTCCATTCCAATTGAAAAAGGAGGATGTTAATGTTAATTTGCCGGCAGAACAAGAAAATATGAAAGAAGAAGTTACTTCTGTTGAATTACAGCACCAGCCTCTAGGAACACAAGATTTAAAAGAATCATCTGTTTCCGAAATCAATTAGTAAAAAATTAATCACGTGTTGATTTCTCTTGTCTGAGAAACCAGGTAGTTGTGAGGTGCGATGAACGCTACCATAACTTTAGGTTCCAAAGGAAATATCGGAGAACTATCGGAGAGAGTTCGACTTCAAGAAAGTGTTGGATAAAAAGTTTTCATACACACACAGAGTTTCTGCAATAAAAAGAATTAAATAATAGTGGAAACATTATATAGAAATAATATATATATGAATCAACTAGTTCAAACCTTAAAATAAGATAATTAGTGAATTATAATAAAAAGTATAGCTGAGCTTACAAAGTAACCCCGTGAATATATAAAATTAATTTAGCTATAAAAGGTGATATTTCATACATCTCTTTTCTTTTCTTTTTTTTTGGTTTTTTTTTTGGCTTTTTTTTTTTTTTTGTTGGTTAATAGATGAGTATGAACAAATTTTAAAAAATTTTGAAAAAAAAAAATAAAAAATGTATATATATTTGTTATAATTGATATTGAAGAAATCTATTTTTTATAACTTCTTTTGTAGAAAAAACCCGCATAGAAACAATTTTATATTTCTTTTTTTTAATACATAATGTCTGATAACGAATCTTTATTTGGTGATTCCATGTTTCAGGAACCAGAAGATTTTCGTCCTCCTCCACCAAAACAACATTTCACAGATTATAAAAGAAAATCTAGCAATTCAAACCCAAAAGATATTCAATTAAAACTTGTTGGAACTTCACCACTATGGGGTCATTTATTATGGAATGCAGGTATCTTTACAGCTGATCATTTGGATAAATATACAGAGTTGTCAAAGGGGAAAAACGTTTTGGAACTGGGTGCTGCTGCTGGGTTACCATCTATTATTGCAGGTCTAAATGAAGCCAAGACAGTTATTTGTACAGATTACCCAGATGTTGAGTTGATCCAAAATATTAGAGATAATGTTGAAAAATATAATAAAAGTAATAACGTTTTTGTTGAAGGATATATTTGGGGTAATCCTTATGATGATATCATCAAGTATTTACCAGATAAAAGAGAAGAAGAAAAGAAATTTGATTTGATCATAATGTCTGACTTGGTTTTCAATCATACTGAACATCATAAACTTTTGAAAACTGGTAAAGATTTACTAGCAAAGGATGGTAAAATTCTTGTTGTTTTCTCTCCACATAGACCATGGTTATTAAAAGATGATTTACAATTTTTTGAAACTGCTAAAGAAGAACCTTATGGGTTTAAGGTTGAAAAGATAGATTTAGTTTCTTTTAAGCCAATGTTTGAAGAAGATGACGAAACCATTGAGATAAGGTCAAGAGTATACTCCTTTTATCTGTCTTTATAAATGATTATACAGCTGAAGAAAAATTTACCTTTTTTAAAAGAAGAAGAAAAAAAATATTAAAATAACTATTTATTATCATTATTGGTTTATTATGGGTATCTAAGAGTCTATATATATATATATATGTGTGTGTGTGTGTGTTAAATTATTAACATTTATTTGGTTTATATTTTAAATTGTTCTTTTTTTGTTTTTGTATCTATCCGAGATTTCTATTGTTTTTTTATTACTACTAATAAGTCCTTTGTTTATTCAAAGCTTGATTTTTCATAAGACCAATTACAACCAATAAATACTTCATCAGATTGAGTGTAAGCAAAACAAGTAGTACCAGTACTACATTCAAAAATACTCCATTCACCATCAGCACCACATAATGCAAAGTTACCTTCAGCGTCACAGGCCATGTCACCATTGGTACAAGTGGATGATAGACCACTTTCATATTCCTTGTTTAATGCAACGGCAGAAACTAGGGCAGAGTCTGTGACAGTACTTGATGCAGTTTGTGTGCTAGTGTATGATGAAGTTTGAGAAGTAGAAGTTGGGGCTACAGTTGTGCTTGCAGTAGAAGCAGAGCTAGTTGCACTGGAAGAGGTTGTAGTAGATTCAGGTAACCACCAAACATGGGAGGTAGTGACAACACCATTGGCTAGAGTAATGGTTTCAGTAGTCAAAGGTTGTTCCCAAGTGTTTGTAGTGGTAGTTTCAGGTAACCACCAAACATGTGAAGTAGTAACAACTCCGTTAGATAATGTGATAGTTTCAGTAGTTAATGGCTCATTCCAGTTTATAGAAGTGGTAGTAGTGGATGGAGCTAAAGTAGTGGTAGATCTGGAAGAACTTTCTGCTGTGGAGGTAGCAAATGAAGTAGTAGTACTTGATATTTTAGTAGTAGAGCTTGTTAAGGAAGATTTTGGAATTAAAGTAGTGGTTGTCTTGGAAGAACTTGGAGTATAAGTTGATTCACTTGAAGTAGTAGTAAATTTAGCTGTAGTGGAAGTAGTAGAAGAGCTAATAGTAGTAGTTGATGCTTTTGTTGAAGAAGCGGAGGTAGCTTTAGATGTAGAGCTACTTGTAGAGGAAGAGGTAATCTTAGATGTACTAGATGTAGAAGCAGAGGTACTAGATGTAGAGGTATCCTTAGATGTTGTAGAGGTAGATGTTGTAGATGTTGAAGTTGTAGATGTAGATGTTGAAGTAGTAGAAGTTGAAGTAGTAGAGCTAGTATATTTGTCAACAATGCTCTTCATATCAGCAGCATAATTGTCGTCATCAACAGTGTTATCATAAGATTGAGAAGCATCCCATAACATAATACCACCAAAATTAGAGCTTTCAGACATTGTAGCAACAGCATCTTCAACAACAGTTAAATTAGATTGATAACCAGTACTTGCAGCAGAGGAGGAACCAGGTAACCCTAAAAAGATTTTAATGTCCTTGTTGTAAGAATCATTTTCAGCAAAATCTTTCCAAGTATCCCAGTTAAAGTAGCTTGTACCTAGGTTACAGTAGTTGTTGTAGAATTGGACAAAAGCAAAGTCAACATCAGCATTCAACAATAAATCACCAACACCGGCATCTGGATAAGGACATTGAGGAGCAGCAGAAATATAGTATTCTTTAGTACCATTGCTTTCAAATATAGATCTTAATTCAGTGACTAAAGCAGTGTAACCAGTATCACTATTATTTTCAATATCAAAATCAAAACCATCAACAACAGAATCACCAAATGGTCTTTCAGTTCCAGAACCTTCACCAAAATAGTCCCACAAAGTGGTGGCAAAAGTGGTAGCTTCCTCATCATCACTGAAACCATAAGAACCAGATGAACCACCTAGAGAAAGCAAAATTTTAACGCCTAAATCTTGACAAGTAAGAATATCAGCAGCGATTGTAGTACAGTCTAAAATTCCATCAGAGAAAGTTGAAGTACAAGCATTTGCAAAGTTTAAACCAACAGTGGATGGGTATTCGTATAAGAAAGAAAGCATTATGATATTAGTGTCACCTTTTTCACAGTAAGTGGCTAAACTTTCTTGATCACCAGCAGAGTTTTGACCCCAATATAAAGCTAAATTGTTGGATGCAGTAGCATCAAAAGTAGAAGCTTTTGTGGTTAGAGAAAAAATTGTAGCAGCTAGTAAAGCTGAACTTAATATATTAGATATCATAGTAATTATTAAAATGTTGATTTGTTACTATTTTTTTTTTTTTAAAAAGAGTGTGTATTTTTATTTGTATTAAATTATTAGAAGAGGTATTTGAAAAAAGGAAAAATATATGGATATATTTATATATGTGTGTGTAAGTTTTTTTTCTTCTTTTTGTAACTTAATGGTAAAGAGAGTTAGAGTTTTTAGGCTTGGTATTTTATAGTATATTTTCTAATATATACATTCATAATATTTAAACAAAATACAATGCAAGAAAGAGAGAAAAAAGTTGCAGAAAAAAGTTAAGGCATCATGGTGTTTATATAGTTTTCTTTTTTCTCGTCCACACATCCATTATTTTCTTACAACATTTAAAATTCATAAACGATAATTTTTTTCAAAATGCTCTGCCTTAATTGTTTAAAAATTTTTTAATTATTGCTCGGTTTTTGAATTTATTTGTTTAATTGTTTACTAGTAAACAAAATTTGTTTATATGTAGTTTTTTAATAAAACTCAGCTCGGACTTAATAAAGTGTTTAACAATTTCCGAAATAAGAATTTTTTTTACTGCGATGCTGCGTTTTACAAAAAAAAATATATTTAATTAATTAATTAAATAAATAAAAAAGTAGTAAACAAATATTACTCTATTGTGTATTATAAACAAAAATGTAGGGGTGAAAAAATTTAATTTAATTTAAAACATTTATGATACCAACAAACTTTACCTATTGAGGGCATATTTAAAAGCACTTGTTTGTAGAGAAAATGGCAATATAAGCAGTATTAATTAAATAAACGACCTAGACGCTGTTTATAATTTTTTAAAAAAAAGAAAAAATTGTATGTGTATTAAATAAACAAAACAAAAAGTCCAGATTCAAAAGCATTATAATGCATGCATATTTGTTTATTTCTTTTTTTCTTTCTCTTATGTTTCATCTATTTTTATAAAATAAAAGTAGCAGTTTAAATGTGGTAAGTGTATTATTACAGCAACTGTAAGCGTGCAATATAAAATAATAATAATTAGTTCATAGTTTAATTAAATAAAATAAAAGCAAGAATGTTAACAAAATGCTTATTTGTATGTCTTTAAAATTAAAATATAGTTATATTTTCTGAAATTAATGAAGTAAATAAAATATTTAATTTTTTTCTGAAGCGCAAATAATCTTTTTTTTGTTTATTTTTAAATTTTTTTTTTTTGGAAAAGTAAAAGAAAAAATAATACAAAAAGTAACAAAAACCAAGTAATTTTAATATAGACATTTTAGTGTATTAGCTTTATTTTTCTCTGTCTCTCTTTAAAATACTATGAACAGCTCTTTGGAATATGAGAATTTGGATATACTCACTGGATTAGTTGATGAACTTAAACTTTTGATGAAAAAAGAAACAAGTTTACAAAACTCTATAAACAATTCTGTAGATAAACTGAATGATTACAATATTGTACAAGACATAAAAAATATTTTGAAAGAAAAAGAGGAAAAGAACGAAAATCTAACATTAACTTTAGATGAACAAAAAAATATAGATACATTATTACTTCCTAAAAATGTTTTACAAATGATGAAACTTAATTATCCTTCACTCTTTCAAGAAATTGGTATAACAAATGATTTTACAACCCCTTGTACTCTAGAAGAAGAAAACGAGATTTTGAAAAAATTGTTGAAAAAAATAACAGATGACAATAACACACTTATAAACCATTTACAAACAGATCAAATAAATGGAACATTAGCGGTTGTGAATGAGTTTAAACTTCTTATAAACAAACAATTGAAAAAAACTCTTGAAAAATTATCAATAATTTACCAAAAAAAATTATATCCTTTGGAAGATAAAAAGATAATATATGAGAATATGGATAGCATTAATTCTTTAGCAAGACTTAAAAGTTTTTATCAATTGTTGAAGCAGATAGAATCAGAGATGGAGAGATTAAATTAAAGAAAAGAAGGTATATTAAAAGAAGAAGAAAAACCCACTCATAAGCATTTAATTTTTTTTCTGCTGATAAAGGATCACATGTATCATAACAGATCACATGTATCATAACAGATCACATGTATCATAACAGATCACATGTATCATAACAGATCACATGTATCATAACAGATCACATGTCTAAATCCAGTCTATTTAAAAAAAAAAAAAACTACACACACATATATATATCTTGTTTGTCTTTTTCTCTTTTAAATTTCTTTTTTTTTTTTTATTTGATAAAATGAATGAAAATATTATGAAGTGTGATTTCTTTTTTTTTTTTTTAAATATTTTTACCTTTTTTGATAATAAAAAAAAAATTACCATGTGTAAATTTTTTTTTTTTTCATTGGTTGCACCTACTTTCTTAGAAACATGTTCACAATAATATATATTTTTTAATTAAAGTAATAATACAAAAAATATATAGTTTGGGGTGTGGTTTACACTTAGAAAACAACAATTGATATGTGGAGTTGTCTTAGAAACTCGTTCACAAGTATAATTTTATATATATATAAAAACAAGGGTTCATTATTTAACTATATATGTATATAAAAAATTATATAGGTAGTAGTATTTTTTTTTTTTGAAACGATAAAAAGTTTTAATATATTAACACAAAAAATATATTGATATATATATTTATTGGTGAATGAATACTGTTTTAACTAGTTAAAAAAAAAAAAATTTACACTGCCTATTTACGGCAAAGGGTTATACTATTTTTTTTTCTTTTTTTTTATACTTGATATATTTTTTTAATAGTATAATGTTATTATTTTAGTTAGTGTATTTTTTATGTTTCTTTTGAAAATTTTGTTGAAAAGAAAAGAAATAATAAAAAAAGAAAGAAAAGAAGAAAAAAAATGGTGTGTAAAATATTTGATTTTTTTGTTTTTTTACGTTCTCCAATTTTTTTTGTTTTTTTAACTGGGGGGAAAGGAATATAACAAACAAAACAAAAAGATGGTGCTAATTTTTTTTTTTTTTAATTTTTTTTCAAACTGATAATAAAAAAAAATGTATTTTATATATAGATGATTAGATATTTATTGAATAAATGATTTTTTTTTTTTTCAAGAAGTTTAATTTTCATTTTATATATATATGTTTATTAAATATTTTTTTTTTTTTTATTATATAAAAAAAGAAGAATGGAATTGTCTATATATCTTATCTATTAATTATTATTTTTTTTTTTTTTTTTACTTTTATTTATTAATTATATATATATATATATTTTTAAACATACATTTATATAAAAACCAACAGAAAAACATATAAATCTTTATTTACATATAATATAATATAAAAAATGGCTAATAAAGTTTTTAACGTTGCTGTTTTCTTCGTTGTTTTAAGAGAATCTTTAGAAGCTGTTATCGTTGTCTCTGTTTTGCTTTCCTTTGTTAAGCAAGCAGTTGGTAAAAACGATGAACAATTATACAAGAAATTGAAAAAACAAATTTTTATTGGTGCTGCAGTAGGTTTCGTTATCTGTTTAATCATTGGTGCAGGTTTCATTGGTGCCTACTATGGTTTATCTAATGATGTCTTTGGTTCCACTGAAGATTTATGGGAAGGTATTTTCTCTTTGATTGCCACTGTTATGATTTCTATTATGGGTTTAGCTATGTTAAGATTAAACAAGATGCAAGCCAAATGGAGAGTCAAGATTGCTAAGTCCTTAGTTCAATCACCAAAATACAATGCTGATGGTAAGAAGAAGAGATGGCAAGGTTTAGGTTTCCTAATGAAGAAGTACTGTATGTTTATTTTACCTATGGTTACTGTCTTGAGAGAAGGTTTGGAAGCCGTCGTTTTCGTTGCCGGTGCTGGTACTACCACTACTGGTTCTCAAGCCTCCGCTTTCCCATTGCCAGTCATTGTTGGTTTAATTTGTGGTTTATCTGTCGGTTTCTTCATTTTCTATGGTGGTTCTTACTCCTCTTTACAAATTTTCTTAGTCATCTCCACTTGTATTCTATACTTAATCTCTGCCGGTTTGTTCTCCAGAGCTGCTTGGTACTTTGTTAACTACAGATTCAATGTCAAGACTGGTGGTGATGCTGCTGAAGGTGGTTCCGGTCCAGGTTCTTATAACATGGATGCCCATGTTGTCTACCATATCAACTTTGGTAACCCAGAAATTGATAATGGTTGGGATGTTTTCAACTCCTTGTTAGGTTGGGAAAACACTGGTTACTTAGCTAACATCTTATGTTACAACTTGTACTGGTTATTAATCATTGTCACTGTCTTCTTAATGTTATATGAAGAAAGACATGGTCACTTACCATTCTGTAAGAAATTGAAAGTTAAGCAATTGTCTCCATTCTACTGGTTAAAGTCCAAGTATAAAAAAGAAGTCACTGCTGAAGAAGAAAAACAAATTTTCCGTGATTTACAACATGTTGGTTTCGATAAACAAGGTAACTTGATCAACACTGTTCAAAAGTCTGAAGTTGATGATGTTGTTGTTGAAAAAACAAACGTTGCTGCTGGTGTTGCTGCTGAAAAATCTCTAACTAGCTCTTCCAACTAAATTTTTTCACCATATAAAAATGAATAATAAATAACTAATTAATTAATTATATATATATGCATATATATACATGTATATGTGTATGAATCTGATTTTTTTTTTTTTTTAAAAAAAAGATAAATAAAACATATACTAATAGTAATAATATAGCTTAAAATAATAATTTTTTTTCAATTTTATCTTTTATAGTGTATTTTACATATAACTGTGAATATTAAGAATATTTTAAACTTATCTTTTATTTATTTTTTCTTGTTGAAAATGAAAAGTATAGTATTTAATTCAATAAAAAAATAATAAATAATTCTTCCGATTTATGTTGTTTACAATATTATTATTATTATTTTATTAAACTTAATTTAATAGGATTAATTATGAAAATTACTCTTAGTTTATTAGTTTTTATAATTGATAACAATTTTTTTTTTTTTTAAAATGTAAACAATTTTTATTACCCGGATATATAAACAAATAGTAGCATGGTATTTTTTTTTTTTTAAATTTAAACCTACCCTTAAATAAGCGCCATGAAAGAGTAAAAAAAAAAATATATATATTTAAAAAGAAAGAAATAAAGATAGATAAAAATATTATCTTACTTCTTTTCGTCTTTTAAAACAATAAAATAGTATAATAAAGTAATATTTTGATAATAGAAAAAATTAATATCAATTACATTAAATTCTAGAACTTTATATATGATTAATATATTATCTTTTGTATTATTATATATTTCAGTATTTATTTCGGATTTAAAAATATAAAAAAACCATTTGTGAAGTCATCTCATAAATCCTGTGTGTACTTTTTTTTTTTTCTTTTTT
>JAJMDL010000006.1:131490-147612 GCA_030573575.1 Hanseniaspora sp. CRUB 1602 | reverse complement strand
AATATATTAACATTACAATCAAGGCATATAAGTTAAAACATAATAATAATAAAGAAAATTACACATTTTATTACAGTGATTGATACTAATTAAGCTGTTTGTCTAAAATATATGTATATTGCTTAATATAGGTGAATCAAAGAACAAAAAAAAAAAAAATAATAAATTTTTTAAAATGATTGTGATAGATGGTGTTAAATATGCATGTGAACGTTGCATTAGAGGCCATAGAGTCACTAAATGTTCCCATTCTGATGGTCCATTAGTTGTAATTAAACCTAAAGGTAGACCATCAACAGTTTGTGAATATTGTAAATCAATGAAAAAAAACCATAATTCTAACCCAACAGGATCTTGTGTTTGTGGTAGACAAAAGAAATTAGAACAGAAAAAGAATAAACTTAGAGAAGAGAAAAGAGCTAAAAAAATTAAAGAAAAAGCATTACTTCAAGAACAAAATGGTGATACTAATAGTAATTTGTTGATTACTGATGATAATTTTTCTCAACAAAGCTCTTTGTTAAGTATGGAAACTAACCATGCAATAAGCTGTTCTTGTTATGATACAGGTGTATGCAATTGTCATAAAAAGAGAAAGAATCCTTCTTCTTCTCGTCATAGAATTAGTTCCACTCATGGTATTTCAAAAAGAAGAAACTCTAATAGTAGTTTTGATATTAGTTCAAAATTCTTAGGTTCTCATCAAAGTGATTACATGTCTTTAAACTCAGGTTTTGATAATTCTAGTTTATACAGTCATGATTCTTTTTCAAATGCAGTTCTTTTCCCAAATTCAAATAACCACCAATCTAAAATATCACCTAATAGCCAAATTAATGAGACTCCCGGTTTATTCACATCTCAAAGTTTTATGGGTCCTAAGGATGGTTTGATGAACACCTCTCCTGCTGATAAAAATTTATCTTCAAACGGCTTTGTAAGTCCTTCCTCTAATAATGTTAACACAAACACGATTGGAAGTGAAGATTTTTTTACAAATATTAAAAAAAATAATAGTACTTTAGATACACAATCTTTAAACAATGCAGCTGCAGCATCTATGAATGTTAGCAGTTCATTTGGAAGTCTTAATAATAACAATATAAGAAAAAACTCAAGTTTTTCAAGCTTTCAAAACTTGGATAATGATTATATGCATCTAAATGAGCATAGAAAGACTCACTGGCAACTCCATCATAACAATAGTTCAAAGAATGTAGAATCTTTGCACTCCTTTTCTACTAACAATAATGATTTGAATAATAGGCATAGAACTAATCCAGGAATGAATCTCAATTTTCTAGATGGTGCTAAACATGCACACGGACTTTTAGATAATGTTGGTGATACTTCAAAATATAGTGTAAACACTTATTTGGAAACAGTGGATAAAAATGGACCTCATTCTAAATCCAATAGTGACTCTGATAATAGCCCGCTACAATACTTCCAAAATAAAAACATTATAAAAAACAGTAGAGGTAAATCTGGTACTTCTCCTTTGGTTCCTTCCAACTTATCTGATAGAAATATTATTGATAATAATATTAATAGTAATAATAGCACCAACCAAAAACCCAGTTTTTCAAGACAAAATAGTAGAAATGATGAAAGACATTTGAACATCAAATTTAATAACAACTCTTTCAATCAACCTATTGACAAGATTTCACCATCAGAATTCATCAAGCCTAAAGATGCAGTCACAGATGATACAATGAATAACAGTATTGCAACTTTTAACTTTGATAATGATGCACTTCAACTTACCCAAACTGAGCAAGTGAATGATATACCAATGAATAAAGAAGATACTAATCCATTTAATGACATCTTTTTGGATTCTTTAAAAAATTCAGAGAACATGAAAACGGAAACAACTATACCAAATGAAGATAACGAAGATATTAATGCTTTCATTAATGCCAATGTGAACTCCACTTCTCTTCCTCATTTAAGTAAGGACTTTTTGGATTTATTAAACAAATCTCCTGATGAATTATTTGGCTCTTTCCCTGATCCAGATGCTAATAATGAAAATCCTCAAATACCTCTTACTACTGATGCAAATCAAGCAATTACTAGTACCGTCAAAACTGACATTATAAATAAAAATATCAACAATGGCTCTTTTGAAGATCAAAATGGAGCCGTTCTTTTATCTTTAAGACCAGGTAATTTTGGTCTAAGCAATCTTTTAGGAACTATCCATGATGATGACGACAGAAGAAATATACAAAAAGATGTTAACAAAAACAATGGTGCTCAACTACTATAAGTCTATTTGATTATAGGCTAACTTTCTTGTTATTATATGATACTTTTTATTTCATTTCTAACTATTATAATATTTAATTTAAAATTTATTACTTGAAGTAATAAAACAAAAAAAAAACCCCTACTTTAAAAAAAAATAATAAAAAAAATTTCATGATAATAACAAACCCCTATGCAAAGTGGTTTATAACACTAGCATACAAATATATATATATATATATAATTAAAATACATCTTCCTTATGACATATGACAAAAAACAATAGAAGAATACATTAAATGTTTAGATCATTCACTCCCTTTGTAACATCATCCATGTTTTCTTCAGTTTTTGCAATAGTACAAGCCATCATATCTCCTTGCTTAATATAAGCATGTAAAATTTCATCACTTAAATTTAAAAGAGGTTTTTGCTCCCAGTATTGGATCTTTAAAAGTTTGATTATTATTGATAACATTTCAATAGATTTATGTTTTATTATTCTTCTTTCTTGCACACTTTTAAAATCTTCTTCTGGTTCTTCTTTTTCATCCTCCTCTTTCTCTTCCTCACTAGAAGTATCTGATGAGTCTTGATAAGGATGATATGTTGCAATTGCAATCCATTTATTATTATTATCACATTTTAAAACTATACATTCATCTCCTACATCTCCAAATCCTATTGTCGAAGAGTCCTTGTTATGAAATATTTTTTTAATAGTGTTTATAGACAAATTAGTTTCAAATTCTGTTTCTTCTTCTAAATCATGGTACATATCGTCATCAAAATCTTGCTTAATATTTATTTTTGTGCTATATTCTTCTGTAATTTCAAAAGTGATACACGCTCTTCTACAAACTTCTTTCCAAACAGCAACGTTTTCATGAAAACTTGTCAATTCATAAAAACTACTTTCAAAAACATTTGAATTTGTCATATCTCCTATTATCAATCCACTCTTCAAAAGAAGTTCTTTTGAAACATTAAAACTATTCCCTTTTGTACCTATTTTTTCATAATCCACATCACTTAAAGTGATTAAAAGCTGACTTGATAATTGTAAATAAGAGCAAACAGTATCAATATCTTTTTCCAAATTAATCATTGATTTTTCAATACTATTTGAATCTTCATTAATCCAATTTTCCAAATTTTCAACAATTGGGGATATCAATTTATTACAATTTTCACAAGTTTTAATACCAATTATTCCTTTTTTACTTCCAATAATTAATATTTGATCCAAAGCAGCTGTCAAGATCATCATTTTAAGTTCAATTTTATCTCTTATAGTTTTTAGTTTTTTCAAATTTTCATTGTTATTTCCAATATTAACACTATTTGCAGTTGAAGTTACTACTGTAGTTATAGTTTTGTTTATTTGATCATCTATCATCCTTGTCATTCTTTTCATTGCATATGAAGTTGCAAAGGACATACCTGACTTCAAAGCTATATCAAAGGCTTTACTTCCAGCACCATTAAGAAATTGTTCCATTAAAACTTATATATATATATATATTTGTTATTTATATTAAATATTGATACTTTTCTGGTTTGTTAATCATTTTATGATATATAGATTATATTGAATTTTTATAGAGGGGGGTTTTTTTTTTGCTTCTTTTATAACTGTACCTTTCTATAACATTCACGTGAATAATCACAAAAATCTTGTTATCTTACTTTTATTTTTTTAAAAAAAAAAACCCTCTACAATATGTTAAATTAAAATTAATGTTTAAACATGAGATATATATTGGAAAGCATAACTGACATCTTCATGATTATATTCTTCTTTTAATAAATGATCATTTGTATTTTTTAAAGCGTCATGATTTAAATGATTCCAGGTTGTTGCATCACCATAAAGCATTGCCTTTGAAGGTTTTCTTTGTTCACCTTTAACACATCTTTTACAATTGAAGGTAGTATGTGTATCACAAGCAGCTTCATCATCATAAATGAACAATTTTCTCAAATTGTCAGCTGAAAACAATCTTTCAACATCATCTTTTTCATCAACAACACATGATGATAGAGACATTTTCATTGATTGTCTTTGATAAATTTTCTCTTCAATAGTTCCTGTACTGATAAATCTATAAATGAAACAATCTTTCTTTTGTCCATCTCTCCAAACCCTCGCTAAAGCTTGTTGATCAGATGCTGGATTCCAATCAGGATCCATAAGAATCAATCTATTAGCTCCAATCAAATTGATACCACAACCACCTGCTTTAGAACTTAATAAAAAGATAAAATCATTAGTATTGTTAGGATCATTAAATCTATCAACAATTTTGGATCTTTTGTTAACAGTTTGGGTACCATCTAATCTGATAAATCCATATTGATACATGTTACAAAAAATTTCTATCAAATCTAAAGTTTGTGTGTAATTGGAAATTAATACTATTTTATCATCACTCTCCATTCTAATAGATTTCAACATTCTATAAAGAATAGAAAATTTACCACTATGAAAATGTTGAACTTTTGAAGATCTCATTCTTTGGAAATCAGCTGGTCTATAGTCATCTGGGATTGACTCTAATTCCGGCACTTCCTTATCCAAATCGATTAAATCTGGATGATTACAAAGTTTTTTCAACACACCAATTGCCTTCAATGGTGTTTCACCAGTTCCTGATTTGACATTTAAAGCATCTGGATTATCAACATCAACACCATCAAATCCACAATAGGAAACATATTCTTTGTAAATGTTTTTTTGAAATGGGGATAAATTGACAAAAATTACATGCTCATATTTACATGGCAAATATTTAGCCAAAATATCATTTGCTCTTCTGATAATAAATTTACTTACAATTTCAGATAGCTGTTTCAATTTTTGATTACCTTTAGTGACTTCCTTATCTACAGCATCTGCATCTCTACCTCTCAAAATTGGCATTTCAAAATTTTTTCTAAAATCGGCTCTGGTACCTAAAAGACCAGGGTTAGAGAAATTTAATAAAGCAAAATATTCACTTAAATCATTTTGAATAGGAGTACCAGACAAAATGACTCTTCTATTACAGTTAATACTATTCAAAGCTTTAAAAGTTAAACTTTCTTCATTCTTCAATCTATGACCTTCATCTGCTAAAAGTAAACCTACTTCGCTATCACCTAATGATTTAATATTTAATCTCAAAGTTTCATAAGATATAATCAATACAGGTCTCGTAATCTGTCTGTTTTGAGCAGATGCCCAATTTTTAATAGCATCTTGTACAGATAAACCACCTGTAGCCTGTTTCTTACCTGTCATAGCTAACGGAGTCAAAGTGTTTGGCCCTAACCATTTGACAATTTCATTTGCCCAATTACCAACCAAAGATGAAGGACAAACAATAATAGCTTTTTGAATCATTGGTGTTCCTCTAGGTCCTTGCTTAATAAGAGTCCACAAAAGAGCTAGACATTGAAGAGTCTTTCCTAACCCCATTTCATCAGCCATAATACAACCATAAGCATTTCTTGCTCTTGACACTGTTTTCTTTACAATATCATCACTGGGCTTAGCGTTTTCATTGTTGTTGCTATCTATTACTATATCAGTTGGATTATATTCTGCATCACCATTAATGTCAGCATCATCATTTTCAATCATACTATCATTTTCAACATCTTCCTTTTCTGAAGTCTCATTTGAGTCTATTGTGGGTATATTTATACCTTCTAAAACATCATTTCTTCTTATAAAATCTTGCATAACTAAACCAGTAACACATCTAAACAAAAATCTTACACCTTCAACCTGATGAGGTCTCAAAATCTTTGCTAATTTAGGATCAATAACAATAGGAACATTTGGTTGGTTATCCAAAAACTTTTGCATTTCTTCCTCTGTGATAGTGAAAATAGGGGGGAGTAGTGAAGTTAAAGATTTGTTTTCTGATCCATTAGCCATTTTTTTTGCTTTTATACCATTAGCAACAACTTTTGGCTCTACAATAATTACTTCTTTTTCTTCAATTTTTTTATTTTTCTTTTTATTTTTACCATTAGCTTCATCTTCTTGAGCTTGTAATATTTCCAAAGCTTTACGATCTTCTTCTGCTGACAAATCTGGCATATCTCCATCAGCTGTTGGATCATAAAGCAAAATAGACAATTCGCCATATGGATCATGTAAAGGTCTTGCTTTGTGTGATTCTAATTGTATTCTTGGTTTATTACCTAGGGTATAATCTAAGATATGAGTTCTTTTATAATTTTTAATAGGTACTTTGAAAGTCATTTTTTCTAAAGGAGCATGAGAATCTTGAATCATTTTTAAATTTTGAGAGCTTAAAGCATTAATTTTCTTTTTTTTTGAAGAGGTTTCCATGTATTCTAAGTCAGATTCATTTTCTTGCTCATTCTCGGGGTTATCTAAGTTTCTAATAGCTTCTTTAGCCCTTCTCTTTGAGGCTCTCATATGTATTTCTTCAGAGTTTACTTTATTATTTTCAATAATATTTGCTTCCATTCCTTGAAACGGTAGTTTGAAAGGTTTAGTTAAAACATTCAAACTGTTGTTTAAATCAATTTTATCTGGAATAAGTTTAGGGTTAATACCAATAGATGTAACTCTGACTCCATCTTTTGTAGCGTCATGATATTTCTTTGCCATTTTCTTCTTCTTTTTAAGTTTAAAGTGTGGTGTTTTCACTTTAATTATAAATTCTTTAAGATTGGGTGTTATATTTCTTTATTAAAAAAACAGGAAAAAAAAAAGTCGCGTAATGTATTGAAGTTATAAACATAATTTTGTCTATCTTTTTTCCAAATCTAGAAATATTTCGCGTCTACTAATAATAATAATTAAAAAACAAAAGTGGCTGGGTAAATTATTTAATTTAAAAATGCTACCATACTATTTCTTAGAAAAAATTATTCCATGTATGACAATTTTTTTTCTTTTTTGTAAATTATTTCTTTTAGGAGATTAGGATTTCCATACATCCATGTTTAATTAGAGTACCCCAGATTTTTGATTTCAATTACTTAAACAATATTAAAACCACAAAGAAGCAAATATCACCAGTGTCCCTAAATTAAATCGTTTGATTAATATTTTTTTCTTAAAAAAATAAAAAAAAAGACAAAAATGAAGTAATTAAATATGTATTACAAATTTTTTATTATATAGAAAATCATCTTTTTTTTTTTAAAGGGCTGATGTTTTTTTAAAATAAAATAAAATGTAATAGGATTATAGCCTTTCATATAAATAGATAAAGCAAAAATTATAAATATAACAAATGATAACAATTAACTTCTCTTAATATTAAAAAAAAAAAAAAACGCCCCCAAAAAATAACTGATACTTAAGATATATTTACAAAAAATAACTAATCCTTCAGATATATTTACAAAAAATAACTAATCCCTCAGATATATTTACAAAAAGTATTTAAGCTTACTGAGAAAATTAAATAAAATTAAACAATATAAACCAAAAAAATAATATTTATATCTTTTCTTTTTTTAAATTTTTTAAAAAGTAAAAATGTGTGTTATACAAATTAGAGACTTAAAAAAAAGAGCTTATGTTATTGATAATAATAATTCATATTTAGATACTGGTCATCTTGACATTGTTGGTAAATTAAATCATAGTACAAATAGTACAAGCTCTAAAATAATTAAAAAAATTAATATTTTTAAAAATGATAGTACACCTCCTTCTCCAAATTTCCACAATGAAATTAAAGAAAACTTGCAAAAAATAGCTTCTTATTATGAACAATTTAATAAATCTAGTTCATCACTTCCACTGTATCAAGATATAGATCAAAAATTAAATGAAAAGGAAGAGAACAAAAATAAAACACATATTGAACAGTTGATTTCAAATACCTTTTTACTGGCAAAGAATGAAAAACAATTTGTTATAGATAAAATTTTTTATAACTGTTTTAATAATATAGAAAATCCAATAATGAAAAATTATTCTGATAAAAAGATATATGTTTCTATGAATTTGATGCACGATAATGATTTTCTTGAAAACAAATGTAGTGTCTCCACTACTAGTGATGTCCATTCTACACAAAACTATAATAAAAGAAGATGTAGCATTGTTTCTTCTGTCATAAATGACTTAAATACCAATCATCTAACTGTAAATCAAAACAATAACGAACTGCTGAAACATTTTATGATGAACCATGATGAGAATATAAGTATAAATGATAGTAATACGAGTTCAGTACTGTCTAGTGATAGTGATGATGTTACTAGAATCACTGAACATGAACATTATTCTCCTACTATACTTTCTGATAATAATTCTAGTCACAAAACTGCTTTCAAAAATAGCTTTGCATTAAATTCTAGACCATCATCTAAAAGTTCCAACAATGGTAACCTTTTTAAACATCCATTTTATAACCACGAGCCTTTGAACTTAAACTCAAAATATGAAACTGCTTTAAATTCTGACCCTAGGGTAATTATACTTCCATCAATTATGTGTAAGAGCCCAAGTGAAGATTCTCAAAGACATAGAGATATGAGAAGACTGATATCTGAGGAATATAATATGACACAGAGCAGTGAAACTTCTAACGAAAATGAGAACGATAATAATTACAGCAGCACTAGTAGTAACAACAGCGATTATAATTTTGAACAAGGCAATCTATCTCCAGAAAGCAATGGTATTTTAAGGGTCAATAGTAGATTTGGTGAAAATAATTCATTAGAAGAAGATTCAAATTTTGTTTTAACAGGAAAAAGTCATTTACTAAGAGGTTCAATAAATATTAAAAACAAATCTAAATTACCTTGCCTTTTACTAAATAGTATCAAAGTAATGTTATGTGGCTATAAACTTTCCTATGAGCATTTAATATTAAATGATAAATTACCACAGTGTTCAATGAATGAAAGCTTTTCTGCAAAACCTGAATCCATAAATGGATTAAGAATCACAAAGCCTTTTATTAGAAAAGAGCTTGACCTTTTAGATGAAAAGGGGTATACAGTAATATTAGATGAAAAGACATTGACATTTGAAATTTTAATTGACTCTAGAGAATTTCCTGCTAATTTCAGTTGCCCATATGGTAAAATAGAATACAGGTTAGAATGTTATATCAACGCTATTAATGTTGGCAATATTATAGTGAATGAGAAAATAGTTATTATAAAATCATTAGAACCTTCAATGTCAAATTTAATTGATCAGAATGATTCTGTTTTAAAGCAAGATAATCCATTAACTGTTTGTAATAAGTTTTTAGATGCTTATCAATGGAAAGCTAGATGTAAGCATTTTGATTATGAAAGAGAACCTTTATCATCATTAATCAGTGAGGATGAATATTTGAATGCCGATAATTGGGAAAAAATGTTGTTGCAAAATCCAAATCTGGAAGCACCAGAAGATATTGTTAAAATACTTGAAACTCCAAAGCTTTTATATGATGTTTTTTTACCTTCAAAAACTATTATATTCAATGAACCATTTCAGTTTTATTTCAAACTAAAACCTACAGAAGAATGTGTAAATGATTGGAATGTAACTGAATGTGTTTTATGCCTTGAGCAGCATTACTGTTTCCCAAGAACAATAAAAATTAATGAAAAAGGTGAAAAGTGTAAGACAGATAATATGAAATATAAAAAAGTGTTTCTGTATCAGTTGTTGTCTGAAAAATATAGCATTAAACAAAAAATTAAAACAGTTTGCTTTGATAATGTAAAGATAGAAAGTGATTTATCAATATACGATTCCATTTTCACTGAACATAAAGAACCAGATCCTATAGATTTTTTGAACAAAATTGTACCTCATTATGATGAGTTGAATACATTATATCCAGAAACAAATAAAATGATGAAAGGTCTTTTGAATATATCTCATAAATTGAAAGTTATCTTCACTATTGAAACTATATGCAATTCAAGAGAAAAAGGTAATCAAAGATTAAAAAAACAATTTTCAATGTCATTACCTATATTTTTAATAACATCATATACCTTATCTACAATGACCTTACCAGAATATGAAAAATAGTTTGTTTCATTTTATAAAGACTATGAATATATTAATAAATTAAAACTTATTTAATTCATTTATTTTTGCTTTCTTCTTCTTTGGCTTTAATGCCAAATGAAAACACTGCCATTGTTTTCTCATTTTGGGATATGTTTAATAATTTTTTAGCACATGATGAACTTTGATCCGATCGGACCGAAATATATGAAAAAAATAGAATAAATAAATAATTAAAAAAAAAATACTAGAGGAAGGAGAAAAGGAAAAAATATATTAAAGCGCCCCGTGTTATATTTTCGAAAAAACACATAAAAAAAATGATGTGAAAAAAAATTTTTTTTTTTTAATTTTTCACAATTACTCATCTTCGAAAATAAGGAATCATTTTATTTTTTTATTAATTTTAATTTGTCAAAAATAACATATATATATGTATACTTTCTTTTTTTATATATATTTTAAATTATTATTAAAAAAATTAAAATAAAAACCAACGAACTTTATAATTACATATATTTATTTGTAGTTATTATTTATATATATTTAGAAAAAATCAAAACAGTTTATAGCAATGAGTGATTTAATCCAACAAGAAGATGTTAGAATTTCTAACTACGAACCATTAGTCTCCCCAGCTTACTTACAAAACGATATTAAAGCTTCTGAAGTTTGTTTTGAAACAGCCAAGAAAGGTAGAAAAGAAGCTTCTGATATTATTCATGGTAGAGATGACAGAGTCTTAGTCATTGTTGGTCCATGTTCTATTCATGATTTAGATGCTGCTCAAGAATATGCTTTAAAATTGAAAAAATTGTCAGATGAATTAGACAAGGACGTATGTATTATTATGAGAGCTTACCTGGAAAAGCCAAGAACTACTGTTGGTTGGAAAGGTTTAATCAATGATCCAGATGTCAACAACACTTTTGATATTAACAAAGGTTTAAGAATGTCTAGACAATTATTTGTTAATTTGACTTCTCTAGGGTTACCAATTGGTTCTGAAATGCTAGATACCATTTCTCCTCAATACTTGGCTGATTTAGTATCCTTCGGTGCTATTGGTGCTAGAACTACTGAATCTCAATTACACAGAGAATTAGCTTCTGGTTTATCCTTCCCAATCGGTTTCAAGAACGGTACCGATGGTACTTTAGGTGTCGCTGTTGATGCTTGTAAATCTGCTTCTTCTCCTCATCATTTCATGGGTGTCACAAAACATGGTATCGCTGCCATCACCACTACTAAAGGTAACAAGGATTGTTTCGTTATTTTAAGAGGTGGTAAAAAAGGTACCAATTACGATGCTGCTTCCATTGCTGAAGCTAAAGCTCAATTACCAGAAGGTTCCAACGGTATCATGGTTGATTACTCTCACGGTAACTCTAACAAGGATTTCAGAAACCAACCAAAGGTTAATGACTCTGTTTGTGAACAAATCGCTGGTGGTGATTCTTCTATTGTTGGTGTTATGATTGAAAGTAATATTAACGAAGGTAACCAATCTGTTCCAAAAGAAGGTAAAGCTGGTTTGGAATACGGTGTTTCCATCACTGATGCTTGTATTTCTTGGGAAACCACTGATGTTGTTTTAAGAAAATTAGCTGCTGCTGTAAGAGATAGAAGAGCTTTAAAGATATCTTCTAAACAATAAGTTTCCCCATAACTATATATATATACAGAAGATACACAATAAAGAAATTTTTTAACTTAAAAAAAAAAATAAAAAAAATAAAAATGTTCTCATCGACTTAGATTAAGTATATGAAAAAAAAAAAGAGAAACGATAATAGGTATAAAACCAAATATCTTTTCATAATAATAAAAGAAAAATAGGAATGATAATTATTTAAAAAAAAAAAAAAAAACAACAATAAAAACAAAGTGAATAATAATATATTTATTTTAATTATATATTTATATTACAATATTATATATTGTTTAATTGTTTTTTTGTTAAAATTAATTTTTATTAAATGATTAACTAATAAAAAAAAAAAGAAAAGAAAAGCTTTTGATACTTAATGAGTCATTTAAGTCCCATGACCAAGTTTTTACGCTTAAAAAAAAAAAAAAATTTTTTTTCTTTCGACCATACATGATTTTATTATTTTTTCTCTATCACTCTATTTAAACATTAGGTAAAATTTCTTTAAAACTATAATCATTAAAATATAAATTTGAAAAAAAAAAACACAATACTTACTAGGAACCATACTAAAAAAGGAACAATAATTAATTTATAATGTCTACTGAAAAAGTTGTTTATGTTATTGATGTTGGATCAGGTAACTTAAAATCTTTGATCAACACATGTAAATATTTAAATTATGAAGTAAAGCTTATCACAAATCCTGCAGAATTTCCTAAAGCTAATGGTAAAAAAACAAAAGTCATTTTTCCTGGTGTAGGAAACTATGGACATTTTGTTAAATGCTTATATGAAAGAGAATTAGAGAAACCAATAAGAGAATACATTGCAAATGGTGGTATGATAATGGGTGTTTGTGTAGGTTTGCAAACTTTTTTCCCAAGTTCTGAGGAAAGTCCAAATATTAAAGGTTTAGGATACATTGGAGAAAAAGAAAATATATATATCAAGAAATTTGATGATTCTAATAAACCAGTGCCTGAAATTGGGTGGAATACTCTTATTGGCGATCAATTTTTTTACAAGTTAGATCCTTATAAAAGATACTATTTTGTTCACTCATATGCTGCAATCTTACCAAAACATTTAGAAGATGCTAATGAGATTGAAGGTTGGAAAATTGCTAAGACAAGATATGGAAATGAAACATTTATTGCTGCCATGTGGAAGGATAACGTAGTAGCAAGTCAATTCCACCCAGAAAAATCAGGTAAAGCTGGTTTAGAATTTATCAATGCTTTCTTGAACGATGATTCTTCTCCGTTTGATACTTCTATTTATTCTGAAGAAGAAAAACTACAAAGAGCGAATGATTACTCAAACTATGGTTTAGCAAGAAGAATCATTGCCTGTTTAGACGTCAGATCTAATGATCAAGGTGATCTAGTTGTCACTAAAGGTGATCAATATGATGTTAGAGAAAAATCTACTGCTGGTGGTGATGTCAGAAACTTGGGTAAACCTGTAGCTTTAGCTCAACAATACTATGAACAAGGTGCTGATGAAGTCACTTTTTTAAATATTACTTCTTTCAGAAATTGTCCATTAAAAGACTTGCCAATGCTCGAAGTGCTATCCAAAGCTGCAGAAATATGTTTTGTTCCTCTAACAGTAGGTGGTGGTATTAAAGATGTTGTTGATGTTGATGGTACTATTGTTAAAGCCGATGAAGTTGCTTCTTTATATTTCAGATCAGGTGCTGATAAAGTTAGCATTGGTACTGATGCTGTTTATGCTGCTGAAAATTACTATGCCAATGGCTGCAAAGGAAATGGCCAATCCCCAATTGAAACAATTTCTCAAAGATTTGGTGCTCAAGCTGTTGTCATATCTGTTGATCCAAGAAGAGTATATGTCAAATCACTTGAGGATGTTAAGCATAAAACTATAAAGACTAATCAAAAGGGACCAAATGGTGAGGAATATTGCTGGTACCAATGTACCATTAAAGGGGGTAGAGAATCTAGAGATATAGGTGTTTATGAATTTGTCAAAGCATGCGAAGCTTTAGGTGCAGGTGAAATCTTACTAAATTGTATAGATAAAGATGGTAGTAATTCTGGTTATGACTTTGAACTTATTAACCATTGTAAGAGTGCTGTATCTATTCCTGTTATTGCATCATCCGGTGCTGGTAACCCAGGTCACTTTGAAGGTGCTTTTAAAAACACTTCTTGTGATGCTTGTTTAGGTGCTGGTATGTTCCATAGAAATGAATATACAGTTAAAGAAGTCAAAGAACATTTATTAAATACTGATTTCAAAGCTAGAATGGATTATTAAAAAAAAAAAAAAAAAATAATAATAAAAGGAATATGTTTTTTTTTCTTCATAAAGTTCATTATAATGTCAACTATATATAATTCAATAAAAAAACCAAAAACAATTTTATAAAAAAATTGATACTATCATTATTTTTCATTTTAAAAAAAAGATGTTTATTCTTCTTCATCTTCTCTCTTATCAATTTCTTCTTCAGTTAAATCATAACCACCAGCAATACTGAATTGACCACCAGCACTGATTGTAGTAATTTTTACTGTTTTAATAGCAGTATTCATGACTTTAGTTGGTACTTCTACATCTTCACCAGCTGGACCTAAACCTAAAGCATATGTTTCACCAAAACCCCAGGTATACAATAAACCTTTATCTGTTGTAGCTAAGGAATGGTGAGAACCAGCAGCAACATTGGTAAAAACAACATCACTTGGAATAAAAGTTGGTACAGGAACAGATCTAATTTTTTTGGTTATTGGATCTAAGTAAGAATTTTCTTCTGGCACTTGCTCAGAAGTTAAACCTATTTCAAACATATCTCTTCTACCAAATGTTAGAATTTTTCCATTATTTAATAAGATTAAAGAATGGTGTTCACCAGCAGCAATCAATTTAATATCATTGCTTGGGTTAACATCAATTGGTAGTAAAACTTTTTTTGGAGTATAGATTAGACCACCATCTTCTAAGTCCTTATTAGTACCACATTGACCAAATTGATTTAATCCCCAGGCAAATAAATCATTGTTGTGAGTTATGGCAAAAGAATGATTTTCTCCAGAGAAAACAGCTTTGACCTGAACTCTGGTTCTTGACTTAAATATAACCGGTTGTGGATACAAGTTTGCCAAAGCATGGTGATCCATAATCTTTCTTGCTAATTGGCCTTGTTGATAAGTACCCCATGCATATAATACACCAAAGGAATCTAATAATAAAATGTGATCTTTACCTGTAGCAATTTGAACAATTTTAGCTTGCTTGTTTTTCAAAAAAGTTAATGGCAGTTTCCAAGGTTTTTGTTGAATCTTAATTTCATCCTTATAAAAACCTAAAACACCTTCATTGTTTCTAAAAGTACCCCATGCATAAACATCTCCGTTTTCATATAAAACAATTGATAAATTATCAGTTGCTCCGATTTGTACAATTTCACCATTGCTCTCAGGTAAATTTTCAACTTTAGCAGGTGTACTCTCTAAATCATTCAAATCACCATCATCATCCTCAGATTCTTCAGCAACAGCAGCAACATCTGCATCTTTCAAAGATAATTTTGCATTAGTAACAGTATCTCTTCCTAAAACATACATATCATTGGTACCCCAAGAGTATATTTCATTGTCATTAGTTAGTACCAAAGAATGCATACCACCAGCTACTAAAGATTTCACTTTCAAATTTTCTAAATAAACATTTAGTCTTGGTCTTTTAATTTCTTTATTTTTAGCTAATGGACCATACCCTAATTCACACATGGAGCCAGAACCAAAAGTGTAAACTTTTAAAGGATTTTCTTGGGATAAATTTATAGATCTATAATATGGAATTTCATTTTCATTTATTGGAGTGGCAATAGTTTTAGTTTTTTTAATCTTTGGTAAGCCATTAACAGAGGATAAATTTCTTTTAATACCAGCCATATTTGTAGTATAACTTGATATTTTGTTGGTTGAGTGTTTGTAAATTTTATCTTATTATTAAAAAAAAAATATTCACTTAACGATTTATATTAAGTTAAATCATTTTTTTTCTTTTATTCTGAAAAAAAAAAATAAAAATAATTATATATAGCGTTTCTTTTTTTGCTTGCTTCGCCACTCACAAAAAAAAAAAAAAAGTATTCAAATTTCCTAATTGAGACGCATGCTTATATATATATATATATATATATTTTTTTTTTTTTAAAAGAAAAAAAAATAAAATGAAA